>VIAB01000040.1:336608-348567 GCA_009801035.1 Oophaga pumilio
CTTATACTCGGGTCGGCTTATACTCGAGTATATACGGTAAATAGCAAAGTTAAAAATAAACTATAAAGGGAATTAAATATTTTGCCATTTCACTGAACTTTTTTTCCCCTGTTTTCTATATTATAAGGTAAAATCAATGGGGTTCAAAACACCATACAGTCTATGTTGATAGACAAATAAAAAATTTGTGGCTCTTGGAAGAAAAGGGAGGAAAGAAAAATTGAAGTGCAAAAATGAAAATTGGCTGCGGCAGGAAGGGAATTATGATTGGCAGGATTCTTTGTAGGAAAATGTACTTCTTCATCACCGATTGTGATTGCACAATGGTACGTGGACCTTGCTGTTTTTTTGGGTTGCATATTATATCTGCAATGATCAACTTAGACATATATTAAGGATATAGGCGAATGCCCGGAGTTTAGCCATGCAGAACATAAAACACACCTTCAGCACATTTTATACATAAACAGGAACCCAGATGATTTATGTCTTGTCGTACGATCCCAAACTGCTGCATTAAAAGGATGATGTCCATTTATCTTCTTTAAAGAAAGCTTGCTATCCGCATAGAGCAGCTGCTCTCGAATGCACGGCTCTTAATGCTTGTTGTGGTAGACGACTAATGACTGCGCTCACAGAAAACAGGTTTGTCATGTTCCATTTCTTTTAGGAGAGGAATGCGGAGAGCTTACTAGGCAGATACATGTCATAGAAGTCCTGCTACCGATAATCAAGCTTTTTGGTTTTGATGAATGGATCACACAGTTCATTAGATCCTTACAGTCTTAAAGGAAAGAAAAAAGTAATTCTCCAATCTTGATTTTTACAATCTGAGCCAATATTCATGGGGCCGTAGTCTAGCAATTCTCTACATGCCATTGATTTCACTGAGTATGATGCATTACAAAGGCTAAGCCTCCACGTCGGTCCTTAGCTCCTAGTCAATGGTTATTGGCTGCCACGACTGGGAAAAAGATTCAGGTCAAACTTTGGGATTCATGGAATGTTCTTTCTACACAATGAAATTGTATGTTGATGATTATAAAGTAAAAATCAATGAAAAGTTAATATTCCTCGAGGATTACTGGCAAACAATGACTATTGACCATGAAAAGCTTTGAAGATCGTTCAATGCGTTTCCCGAGAGTTGGGACAGAATTTCATTGGGAAAACTGTATCATCGTTTCAGTCGCCCAAGCAATTATTATTGGCTGTTGTAGTATATAATAGTCTGTCCCTGTGTGGCACTGCTTCTACAAAAGTTACGGGCACCAAAGAAATTTTGCTACACCCTGTTTTGTCATTTGCAGACCAGCTCTAATGAAGAAGGTTTGGAGGGGGGTTAATTTGACACTTCCCTTCTTCCTTCTCAGTTAGTGTTTGTCAGTCATCTTTTAAGGTTCATCTCTGGTTCAGAATTGTCTTTTTTACATAATGCAGTTGTTGCAGCTGGGGCTGTTACTTATGTTCATAATACAAGAATTCAGCTTGAGAATAAAATTCTTCTAGAATCTTCATATAAACACCACCAAAAACAGGCAGAGATGCTTACCTGTCTGAAAAGGCCTCAATACTGATGCACTGACAGAGTGCAGCGGACCCAAGTAAAATGGCGACTACACAGGTGCATTAATACCAAATTCAACAGCCAGCCTTCAATCAGGGATCCGTGACGTGGGTTGCCAGCTTACATATTTTGGCCAGAATATCAACTAATACCTTACATATATTTATATGTCTTTTTGCACATTATACTTTTGCAGAGTGCAGTTGGGCCCAAATGGTTCTGTACACTGTGGCCTCTGTTCACACTGGATGCATTATAGTTAGCACTGGGCAGCCCGCAAAAGGCGTCATTAATAGGCTGTGAACCAGACGCTCTGCATTCCTAGTGTGAACATTGCCATATACAGATTGTACTTTTGTGCCCTGGTGTACCACACGGCCAATCCCTGATTGAAGGCTGGCTGTTGAATTTGGTATTAATACACCTGTGTAGTCGCCATTTTACTTGGGTCCGCTGCACTCTGTCAGTGCATCAGTATTGAGGCCTTTTCAGACAGGTAAGCAGCATCTCTGCCTGTTTTTGGTGGTGTTTTCTTGAATTTTGGATTTTTTTAATCCGCTTTTTGTGGTTTTGATCTTAGAATCTTCATATGTACCTCCTGCAGTCGAGTTCAAGCTATCTGATGAAGTTCTTGGTGTGAGTACTTGTCAATACTGACATCCATAGAAATGCTGTCTAAGGAGCCTAGTTACGGAGTCAGAATAAATCTAAAGGTTTAAAAGGAATCTGTCACTATGTTTTGGGACACTAACCCATTAGTGGAGTTTAGTAATGCAAGCATGCCCATGTAAATACCAGATGTTTTGGCATGAGGGAATAAAAAGGATTCTAACATACCCGGAATGAGTCTGGGACTTGCCTCAAGCGACATAATAGGCATGCATATTGTGCAGGTTGAAGCTGCAATTGCCCATTGCCCATTGAGTACAAATAAATGAAAGACTGACCATAAAAAGCCCTGAGACCTAATTCGTACATTTTCCTGCCACAACACAAGTAGACAAGCCCAGCATTGCAGACATCCAACTGAAATCGAAAGACTGTCTGTGTAATGAACTCATGTGCTGGATCCTTCAGGATAAAGCCTCATTTAGACGTTTGTGAACATTTATCCATTATAATCTACAAAGTTGTTCATATGTCCGAATTTGACACAATTTGTGGATCAAAATAACATTCAAAACAGACGGCACTTGGGTGCTATCCACGTGTCATCTAAGTGATATCTGTTTTTAAATGTTCGATAGGTAAAAGAAGCTTGGAATTTTTTTTGCAAACAGACGCCACATTGATGGTTGGTTCACACCACCATTTTCTTCAAGAGACCAGGCGGATTTGTAGATAAGTTTTTCTACTGCAGATTTTCTAATTATATATGGGACATTGACTAGTAAGGAGACTGGAAAGTCGCTTAAAAGGGAACTTGTCATCATAAAATTACCTACTGCTTTTCGTTTTACATTTATGTTTGAAACATTTGGGCATTTTTTTTTCTTTTTTGTTTTCCATATCAAGATCTGTAAAAAAAAAAACTTAAAATCTTGAAATTTTCGCATTGGCCACTGGGGCAATTTTTTTTTACATTTCCCATTTTCTCAGGACATCCACATGAACATTAAAAGCAATAGACTCAGACCTTATCTTTTGTTCTGAAGCATCTAATGTATGTGTGCAAAAGTCATTGCGAAGGGAGGGGGAGGTGTGATGCCGTCTATTGTGAATGAGCATCCTGCTTTATCAGCTGTGTTATTCCTGTCTGTGATGATAATGAGACTTCTGAAAAGTCTTCTGAAAAAGAACAGGAAGTCTAAAACAGCTCTAGTGGACAGTATAATAAAATTGCAAGATTAAAAAAAAAAATACAGATTGTGATATGAACCCGAAAAAAAATATGTTTAGAAAATGATTTTTAACATTAACATCATTTTAGGATGACACATTTCCCTTTAAATGAAAAATTTAGCTGTGCTACATCGGTAAACTGCTTATACCTCTCATCTAGTGTCTATTAATCCAACATGTATGTTCCTGCAGTAAAGCGGCGGTGCTTAGCATCGCATTGAGCGCAGATGAGCACTGCTGCAAGAGAATAATAGAACAATCATCCTAATGTATTCCATTTCATACTGTTATTAATCTTCATTAGCAGGAGCCGTCCTGATTGGTTCATTTAAAAGAGGCTCGTAAAATATTAATCTTGTTAATGACTATTGCAAATCAGATCATTGTAAAACAATAAAAATAACTTAGACGTAACAAGTTCTGCTTTATGCCTCTGATATATGAAAACAATATCCCCCCTGCTGTGCTCCAATGTGTTCTGTTCTGTCGGTGAGAAATAGGAAAATTCTAAAACTAAACAATTAAGACAAATTTTGTTCAAATTGTCATAAAAAAGCTGCTAGAACCAGAAAATATTAATTCTCAATTTAAAAGCTGACACCCCCCGCCTCCCGCCACCTAAAAGACCTCAAAACGCAAGAGTCGTCGTTCACGTTTCCAAGATTCCTGATTAAAAAAACTGGATTAGTTACGTAGTGATACGATTCTCACGAAATTTGAATTGTCAGGTTGCTCAAATCAATACCAAATAATTGTTCATTCTCATTTTTGGGGTCTCTCTAGACCTCAGAGCATAATAAATGTAAGGTAGAAAAATATATACATTGCCGTTCTCCTGTGGCGCCACCGTAGGCCACCACCCAGTCCACCGCGCAGCTCTCTCCGGCCTCTTCTTTTCTTATGTCCTCTTCCTGCATTTTAATGCTGCGTCAGGGTTTCTGGCACTGAGTAGGCCTCTGATGTGATGATTTGTGTCACCCGAGACCTAATCAGGGCTTTAGTTGACGTCACGTGTGATGTGACATCACCAGTCTACTTTGTGCCTGAAGCCCTTGCTCAGACTGAAGGTGCAGGAAGACATGTAGTGTCAAAGTAAAGAAGTGGGAGACGCTTTGCTGGTGTAGTACAAAGTATTTACATAAAGCCAAAAAATCTCCGTAACTCGTTCCTTAACACTAAATTTTGGCTATATCTCCCATGAGTGGTGGTAAATTAAGGCTTCATGATATATCCATTATGTTAACCCCTCAGGTACTGACTGCCATGCCATCAGCTGCATGAATCCATCTGATATACACCAGTCCTTGCACTGTATCACCCATGGTTGATCAGTGACAACACCAGTCCCTGCACTGTATTATCCGTAGTTGGTCAGTGAGAACACCGGTTCCTTATCACGGAGGGTCCTCTTTAGAGATGGTGTGATTCATGTACTAATTTAAATGGATTTCCCTTTCCTTAAGTGCTGAGAGGGTTAAGGATTAGAGATGAGCGAATTTGTTTGGATTCATTTCCGAATACGATCGGAATCGAATATTGTTTTTGCAATATTCGTCGAACACAGCCAAACGTTATTAGAGTCAATGGGAGTAAAAATTACAGAATATGTTCAGAACCGATCATAAGACAAACATTCTGCAACAATAATGTTCGACTATGGCTCGAATATGTCAAAATCAGATTCGGGGACAAAATCCGACCAAATTCACTCATCTGTATTAAGGACCCTTTCCATGCTGACTGAGACCATACAGCCTCTTTGTTCTCAGCTGCAACTGCTTATCCTTTACTCCCTCTCTATATACAGGCTCTGGGCATTTAGTCCTTGCCAGTGAAAGATTCGTCTTCCTGTGCTGTGTGCTAAAGCTAAGTAGTTGAAGTTTGGAGTTGGAGTTGTAGTGTTCTGTAGTTTGTTGTTGTACGTGTGTGTTTATCCCATGGTCCCTTTTCCCATTAGTTTATTCCTCCCTGTCCCTATCCTCCTCCCTATTGTTGGTGAGTGCTTTTGTATGATAGAGGTTTTCTTTTATCTCTGTTTTGTCATTGTGTCTGGTTTACCTTTCATTTCTATCCCATGCATCATGGGGTGAGGGAGGGGAAAGATTAGGGTTTTTACAGGAGTGTAGTATGGTCAGATATTCGGTCCTCTCTACCCTTAAGAGTACCCCCGGAATAGGGAGAGTAAGGGTCTCAGCTCCAGGGATAGTTTGAGGCCCCTCTTCCTTACTGAAGAGCGTCACAGCGTGAGATCCCTGCACTGCATCACTTGCTGTTGGTCAGTGAGAACACCGGTCATTGCACTGTATCATCAGTAGTTGGTCAGTGAGAACACCGGTCCCTGCACTGTATCACCCGCAGTTGGTCAGTGAGAACACCGGTCCCTGCACTGTATCACCCGCAGTTGGTCAGTGAGAACACCGGTCATTGCACTGTATCACCAGTAGTTTGTCAGTAAATTAAAGGTAACATGTCACTGAATACTGTGAAAAAAATATAAAATATTCCAGAAACATTGCAGAATTGCTGTTTTTATTTCCATCACTGCTCCCACACCCTGCAAAAAAACTTATTTTGACACACTACAGTATACGTGTACCCCATTCACTTGTATTGTCCAGTGACATAGCAGCCGCACATAGCAATCTTTAGCCACGTGACCTGTGTCATGGTCAAAGTGGCTGTGTAACTCCCCAACTTAAAGCAACTTGTCCCACAAAAGCATGCCCTCATATGGCTACATTGATTAAATTACTAAACCGCTATGAGTCCTGGAGCACAGAGATACAAAAATGCAAAAAAAAGGAAAAAAATTGCTGTCCTCAATACTCAAAATCACTGTGTCCTTAAGTTCAAAGGAATCTATCACCATGTTTTTATTAGCCCATCTGAGAGCACCATGATGTAGGGACAGAGACCCTGATTCCAGCAATTTATCACTTACTGGTCTGCTTGATGTAGTTTTGATCTAGCTCTCTCAAAGCTGAGCCCTGTATAACCCCGCCCCCACACCTCTGATTGGCAGCTTTCTCTATACACTGTGCAATCAGTGGTGGGGGCGTGGTTGGACTACCTGGCAACAGGTCTACTAGTCCTCTAGCGATAATCTCCTTCTGATAAAACAGTGATTTTATCAAAACTACAGCAAGCAGCCCAGTAAGTGACACATCCCTGGAATCGGGGTCTCTGTCTCTACATTATGCTCCTCTAAAATTAGGTGACTGATCCCCTTTAAGCAGTTCTCTAGTTTGACCTTCGTGGGAGCAATAACAATCCCACCTCAACCTTTAGAGGACGTTCACACAAAGTTTTTGAAGATGATGTTGTAGCAGATCTGCTCTATATTCCACGTCAGAGTGGTGTTCGTAGAGTATTTGAAGTGGTTTTTGATGTGGATTTTGGAAAGGATCAGATTAAAAATCTATGTCAGAAAATTTGATGTGAACAAACCCCAAAAATATTGGTTTTCAAAGAGGAAAGCGCTTCAGGAGTCGCTCCTTTTTTCTGGAGTTTTGTAAACTTTTTCAGCAATTCTGGTCGCTTCCTTTGCACTTTTTCAATGTTTTATTAAACAATGAAGAAGACAGTAGGTTTTTTTTTGGGGGGGGGGGTATTTTTTAAGCAAAAAAAAATAGAAAATGTTAAAAAAAAAAAACGCTTGGGCGTCTCTTGATCCTTCTCTTTGGCTCCTCTTACGAGAGTACTGAGCGTCTTCCAGGTGAAGAACGGTCCGCTCACCAGCCGTTTTTTGGAAACCTTAAGCGCTTAAAAGACGCTTAAAAATCCTGAACATATAAGTGTTTTTTTTTACATAGAAATTAATACAAAGGTTATTTTTTTTTCATTTTTTCTGAATATTTTTTCAGGCGTTTTTTTGGAGTGGACCTGCTTCAAACACACCTGAAATAAATACCCTAGTGTGCACACGCGCCAAGGGTTCAACAGAAGTCTGCTTTGATATTTGCAGCGTGTAAGAATCGGAACATGTAAATTTATATATTAACATGGACGGCGCATTACGCAGCTTATATATTCCCTTTCTGCATATAATTTACTTTCATGATCCATTTCCCTATCAAACAGATACAAAAGACTTTATACAGGAGGTGCCGTCTAACCTGGGACGTGGGCGCCTGCGCCGTTTGATGCCTTTGGTCTGTTTTCTCTCTCGCAGGACGGCATATGGATCTGAACAGAGCGCTTATCTTCATTTCCGCAGTGTCCCACTGAAGAGCTGTCTGAGAGAAAATATATCATATAAAATACATTTCTCCTTATCTGCATGTTTTAAATTGCAAGTGGATTTTTATTAGTTCTGAGATCTCTCCCTGCTGTTCCCACTGATAAGCCATAAAGCAGAGGCGATATTTTCATTTTTATTCACTCACAACGCCTGCACTGTTTCATAACTAAGGTGACCAATTTAGTTCCCAGACGCTGCTGCCATTTTTCAACTATGGCTTGTTGTTGTTCTGCTTATTCTTTTTTCCATTTATTTTGTTTTTAATCCACTTTTTGACCTTTACGTTTAATAATAGAATTAAGAAATGCGTCAATGCTTTGCATCTCCTAAGCAAATCTACAGACATTACGTTTTGTTACTATTTAAAGAGTTCATGTACTTAATTTTTTATTAAGATTAATTATTAATAATTATTAATTATTAATAATATAAGCAAAGATAAAAAAAAATTGTAATAGACAAAAAAAAATCACATTCTGCAGCTCATAAAAGTCTATGGAGGTAAGAGGGAGGAGTATACTGCAGCTCATAAAAGTCTATGGAGGTGATAGGGAGGAGTATACTGCAGCTCATAATAGTCTATGGAGGTGAGAGGGAGGAGTATACTGCAGCTCATAAAAGTCTATGGAGGTGAGAGGGAGGAGTATACTGCAGCTAATAAAAGTCTATGGAGGTGAGAGGGAGGAGTTAGCTGTGAAGAAGACAGAGGCAGAGACACAGAGATGTGGCTGAAGCTTCTAGTGAGTGTTGTATCATACTTGAAAGCTGGATTCACAGTCACCCTGCTCACCAATGCTGTCCTTCCATAATGCTGCTGTTTCAAAATAGATAACGGAGCAGGATTTCCTTATCTCTGTGTTTAATGTATATATATTAGGGTGTTTGACTCTGATACTTTAGCCCGTAATATGAAAGTAAGGCCGGGATCACACATGTGAGAAACTCGCGCAATTCTTGTGCAAGTCTCTCGCATGAACACCCAGCGCTGCTGCTGGCACTCGGACCGGAGCATGTGGCTGCATGTATTTCTATGCTGAATGGAGAGTGATGTTCCAGACTTCCCCATAAGTATTCGATTGAGATCAGATCAGGAGACACTTGGCCATTGAATCAATTTCACCCTGGCCATGGTGATTGTAACGCTATGCCCAGCGCCCTTGCATGGTGTCCCATTCTTCCTCCATGAAGAAACTCCGGCTTACTCACCACCCCAGTCAGTGGCGCGATTTCCGGCGTGCTCCTGCCTCCTCTGTGCACTTCGCACTGTATCATGGTGGCGTGCCTAAGGCGTAGGTGAGTGCGGCGTGTTTTTAAAGGGGCAGCGAGCACACATGGTAAATGCTGGGAGGCATTTAGTTTAATGTGTATTCATCTGCAAGGTGTCTCTCAGCCAATAGCTGGGAGAAATCTTGTATAAAAGGCACCCTCCCTTCCTGAGCAGCCCCTAAAGTCCTGTTAGGTGGTTTGGTGTGCAACTGTATGTAGCCAGGTCCCCCTCCCTAGTCTGTTAGTGTCCCGTATCCTGTATTCCCATTAGTCCGCCATTATTAGTCCTTGTTTCTTGAGGCCGCTTCGGTGGTGTCCGAATCCCTAAACCGCATCTGCGATACTGAACCCGTGGCATCATAGGCGGTATTTGTCTACAAACCTGACTTCACCACTAGAGGCTCCAGCGAACACCAAGGAAGTTGCTTAGTCATGCCTCCTCAGGGTAAGTCCAGTCTGTGGATCAGTGGATCCACAAACCACGTGTGCCACCTAGGAGCGTAACAGTGATGTTGGAAAAGCGCACATCTACCAAGGGCGTGGAGTGAAGGGAGCATCTTCTCTTTCAATATAGAGCAGTAAACCTGTGAATTGATGACACCATCAATGAAATGTAGCTCCTGGACACCAGAAATGCTCATGCAGCCCCACATAAGGACACTGACACCACCATGCTTCACTGTAGGCACCATGCATTGTTCTAAATTAATTTTTCTAAACTTTTCTTGTCAAAATATTGGACCTGTTCAAAATATTGGACCCTTATTCAAAATTTGTGAGTTATTGTGAACAGTTAAGCAAGTTGAAAATTAAATGATCTCTAAAAGGCCTAAAGTTAAAGATGACACATTTCTTTCATATTTTATGCAAAAAATATACATTGCCATTTTTTTTACATTTTAAAAATTACAAAAAGGAAAATGGGCTGATGCAAAAGTTTGGGCACCTGTGGAGATTTGTGTGCTCAGATAACTTTGACCAAGGTTTCAGACCTTAATTAGCCTGTTAGGGTTAAGGCTTGTTCACTATCATTGTTAGGAAAGGCTAGGTGATACAAATTTCCCAGCTTTATAAAATCACAGCCTTCTCCAACATTGTGCCAAAAAACAGCAGCCAATGGGTTCTTCTAAGCAGCTGCCGAGCACTCTGAAAATAAAAATGGTTGAGGCCCACAAAGCAGGAGAAGGCTATAAAAAGATAGCAAAGCATTTTCAAGTTGCCCTTCCCTCAGTTTAAAATGTAATTAAGAAATGGCAGTTACCAAGATAAGGTCTGGAAGACCAAGCAAAATTTCAGTGAGAGCTGCTCATAGGATTGCTAGAGAGGTAAATCAGAAACCCCGCTTGACTGCAAAAGACCTTCAGAAAGATTTAGCAGACTCTGGAGTTATGGTACATTGTGCTACTGTTCAGAGACATCTGCATAAATATGGCCTTTATGGAAGAATCACTAGAAGAAAACCTCTTCTGTGCCCCACCATAAAATTCAGCATCAGATATATGCAAAAGAGCATTTACACAAGACTGACGCATTTTGGAAACAAGTCCTGTGGACCGATGAGCTTAAGATAGAACTCTTTGGCCACAATGATCAAAGATATATGTGGAGGAAAAAGGCACAGAATTTCAAGAAAAGACATCTTACCAACTATTAAGCATGGGGGGTGGATCAATCATGTTTGAGGTTGTGTTGCAGCCAATGGCATGGGGAACATTTCATGGGTATAGGGAAGAATTGATTCAATGAAATTTCAACAAATTCTTAATACAAACATAACAACATCTGTAAAAAAAACTAAAGTTGAAAAGAGGATGGCTGCTACAAATGGCTAATGATCCTAAACACGTCAAAATCTACAATAGACGACCTCAAAAGGCGCAAACTGAAGGTTTTACAATGGCCCTCACAGTCCCCTGATCTGAATATCATTGAAAATAGTAGAGGTTGAAAGATTACCCGGGAATATCACAGAACTGGAAGAAATATGCAAGGAAGAATGGATGAAAATCCCTCAAACAAGAACTGAAAGATTCTTGGCTGGCTGCAAACAGTGCTTACAAGCTGTGATACTTTCAAAAGTGAATGCTACTAGGTACTAACCTGCAGGGCGCCGTAACTTTTACCTCAGCCCATTTTCCTTCATATATATATATATATATATATAAACACAGTATAAAAAGTTTAATGGTTGGAGCGGTTAATATTTTACTGTAGGCTTTGTAAGAGAGACTAGGAGCTTCAGGTTAGGTCTCTAGTAGTACAACAAACACACTTAAGTCCTGATTTACCAAGACTGTCAGTTTTTTACGTGCTGGAAAGAGATGCTCCAAATGGATGAAGAGATGGGATCTCTTGAATTTGGTGCCGTGTGTCACGGACTGGAGTACATTTCTGTTGAAACATCACTCTTGCAGCATAAACTACAATTAAATTGTTGGCCTCACTAGGCCGTGTCCCTCCCTTACTTTTGAAAAAGTTGGTGGAGCTTACCAGATCAGGCGAAAAAACGTAAAAATTTGCAATATTTTCGTGCAAGTTGCAATATTTGAAAAAGTTTTATTTTCGAATTCTTGGGAATACTTTTTGATGGATCGGAGCGTCACTCATTTTTTCTAACTAAATTCATACATTTAAGGTGTTATCCTGTGAAAGGACATCATCACCTATACACAGGATACATGATAACTTGCTGATTGATGGCAGTTCGTCTAATAGGACCTGCACCATTCGGTAGACCAGGAACTTTTATTCCTGTAATAATATTTGGCGCCGCTCAATTTATTCCCTATGAGGCTGCCAAGTGCTGCTTTTTCGCCAGCTCCGTAGCGAATGATTGGAACAGCGGTTCGAGCATGTGACCTGCCATACCCAATGTGGATAAAAGTTCTTTGTTGGGGACAAAAATCCCTGTTCTGCCGTTCGTTGAAGGCCCCAGTGGCGGAACACCCACCGATCAGTGGTTTCTTCCTTTCACTGGACATCCTTGGTACCCGACGTGTGACACCTGTATATACAGGTCCTTCTCAAAAAATTAGCATATAGTG
>VIAB01000040.1:350144-378422 GCA_009801035.1 Oophaga pumilio
TTAGCACTATATGCTAATTTTTTGAGAAGGACCTGTATTGCCTTTATGAGTTTGCAGTTGACTTTTTTCTCTTGAAGATGTAGCAGAATAATCTTTACATGCAAAGCTCATTTTTCGTTCTGCAATTCTTCAATATATCAGAGAACAACATCAATAACAAAATATTCCAGCATGGAGAGCTCGTTCATCAGGATGCAGATATTCGAGGCGCTGCGTGACTGCATGATCACTCACAGAAACACAATTAAGATATCGAGAGAGGGAAGTCAAAATCTCACCGTGTCAGAAGTGCTGAGAAGCAGAAATGTTCTGCTCCAGAAAGAATGCACAAAGTCTGTGAAGAGTGAACGTAATAGACACATGCTAAAATGTCTGGGAAACCCTTCTACAGTTTATGTTCTCTCGAAGTTAAATTCCATTACAAATTTTCTAAAACTTCGCAGTAAGATCCTGTTCTGGAGCAAAAATGGAGGTATCATCATAGCAGCTGGGCCCACCATTCAAGACCCCAAACCAATTCTAGGCTTGCATTACCTCGTTTACAGAGTTTTCTGTTTTTAACGTAGAGTTGGGCAACTTTGGTGATCTCTGCCACAATCAGAGGCCGGCAACACTACATCTAGGACCAAGTTTTGTAGTGACACCGATTATTTGATAGTAAGTGCAAAAGTTAGCTGGATGCCATATGCACAATTTATCTGCAAGCTGTTTACGGCCCCAGTACACATTAGACTAAGGTCGACCAAACCTGTCGATATCAGCGGGATCTTCTGACAGTCTAATGTCAATGTGGGCTTTCCATCTGTCCCCTGAACAGATGATGTCATGAAAGAGAAGGATCGGCATGATAGAATTCCCACAGCTGATCCTTCTCTTGTTCTTGGTCAAGGTAGACTTAGCATTGGCTCAATTTGTGCAGCCAAACGGGGGCTCAAGAGGTCAGGGAGCCACTACTATCTCCATAATTGTGCATTATGATGAGCTACTGGACTGCAAAGGTCTCACCGAAACCCTATTCTGTCTGGGTCTGCTTCTGTTCCTGGTGATAAGTCACTGCCAGAGGAGTTTGGAAGCAGCTCACTCGTAGAGAGCAAATCTGGATGAGCCACTTTGATTGTTCTGCCTACAGCTATCTCATACGTGTGGGAGCACTTACACTAAACACACTGTATGACATCATTAATTTCAGGTATTTGCGCTATTCAACTAGACATTACGGTGCTGATTTGCAAAGCTACATGCACCAGAAAACTGGCTTATTTTGTGCCAAAAAGCTGAATTTTGTACTTTGCGTCACATTTATTCTGTGTTTTAGATAAATTCAAGACTACTTTTAGGCAAGGTCATTAAGAAGACATGGCCAATCGGATGGTAGCGGGAGAGAGGGCAAGATACTTATTTACCAGGTGTAAACACTGAACCACAATTTGGCGTAACTTATTTGACCAAAGTAAGCCAACTAATGGATGACGTAAACTTAGAGTAGACAATGTAAAAATGCACCAAATTTATTGTCCAACACAGGCCACTTTGATATTTTAAAACCGTCCAGTCCAGGTTCACCCTGTCTAAAAGTTAAGCAGCTTTGGTGAATCAGTTCCTTTATACGCTGTTCATCTGTGCACTGCATATCACTATTTGTTTGGGCATTGTATGTGCCATTTATTTAAGGTAAGGTACTTACACATCAGCATACGACTATAAAAAATGTGTCTGTGTATAAAAATATGAATGTGTTTTCAGCAAGTGGGAAAAAAGCAAGCTGCACAAAAAAGTCCTTCAGAATGCATGCCTTCTACAAACCTTTCCCATTCCGTCTGGACCAAAAATCCACAACAAGTGTCAGGAATAGGTGGCCCTTCCCTTGTCAAAACTCAAGGAGAGCCTCTCTTGCTTCCACCGAAGTCTCCAGTAGTGAGTGGAAGCCTAAGGTGAACATTAGCCCTAGATCCCCTTGATCACGTATCATGCTCTGTGAGATTAATTACTTGCCTTACTTACCAAGCACAGATTTTGACTGCTCCTTTTTTGCGCTTCCAACACTCCTCAATCTTCTACCTTTCTCGTTCGTGAGAGTATCCATAGGTGGATGTGGAAGGTAATCTGCTCCTAAAACATATCAACCAGATTACTGTCTACATGATGTCTTCATACAGTTTGTAGATCTGAAAATACAGTGGTCCCAACTCATCATTGCTTTTTCTCCACTTTGTTCTTTTTCGGTGGCTTTAGTATTTGCGCCGTATTCTTTATACATTTTGCGTCACGTTCTACATCTCTTTTTTTTATTTTTCCTTTACACCTTTGTTTATCCACATGTTTTAGACAGATTCACAAAATGTGATTTTTATCAAATGTTTTATTTTTTGGTGCATCTCACTCCAGTCCATGCCGGTGGTAACGTTTCTGGAGGAGTTTCCAATTGGGCGCATTTTTGGTGCATTACGCTCATCAATTTCTTTTCGGAACAAATAGTGATGAGCGAATGTGCTGGGATAAGGTGTTATCGGGGCATGCTCGGGTGCTAACAGAGGGTCTTTGGCGTTCTCGAAAAATATATTCGAATCCCAGCGGCTGCATTTGTCGCGGCTGATCGACAGCCCAACAGCCCACCACATTGCCTAACAAACAGGAAATCCCTGCTTGTGTTGAGGCTGTCGAACAGCCACGAGACATGAAGCCACAGGGACTCGAACATATTTTTTGAGCACGCCGAAGACACTCGGTTAGCACCCGAGCATGCACGGATAACACCTTATCCGAACACGGTCGCTCCCAAGAAGAATTACCATCACAGTTCTCATCCGATTTCTTGCAGAAAAATAAGTGACAGTGCTGATAAGTGACAAAAAAGAGCTCTCTTTGTGAATGCACATCACTCCCAGCTACGAATCTGCAGAATTCTTTCATTGCTCCTAGCAGCCAAACAATACAATAGTATTACAATGCTGCTATGGCTAACAGGTGAGCGGATCAGCCCTTGTAATATGCTGCCCTTAAAAAAGGTGACATAGCGGCTATAGTATTCCCATTAGGAGCCTGAGAACTTTATACTTTGGCCACAATCTTAGATTTTTTTTCTGGGCTTTTGAATTAACGACCCATTAGGTTTTTAGAAAAAAAACAAACTATTTTTTATAGGTTTGAATCATGGAAAAAATCTGATTGACAGCATGCCAGAATATCTGCACTGGCATAGACGTAGCGCCCCATATAACTAAGAGGCCAATTCATCATTGCCTTTGCACTCTTTTTGTCTAGTTTTGTGTGCTTTTTATTTGCTCGATACTATTCTGGTAATTTACACCATTTTTTATGTCTATTTTCTTTGTGTTCGCCTGTTTTTTTATGTTGTTTCATCAATTGTTATTTTTTAAAAATCCATAATTTTTGTGCGCGATTGTACTGTCACGCTGTTACAGTCTTCGGTAAAGAAGGGGGGGCCTCAAACTGTCCCTGGAACTGGGATCCTAACTATCCTTGTTCTGGGGGTACTCTTGAAGGTAGAGAGGCCTGAGTCTCTGACCTTACTATGCTCCTGTTAACCCTGATCAGTCCCCTCCCCCACCCCATGAGGCATGGAAAATATATATATATAAGGTAAACAAGACACAAAGACAAAACAGGGAAAACAGAAAACAACAAACACACAAACATTCACCAAAGGTAAAGAGGTATATAGGGAAGGATAGGAATGTACCAACCAAATGGGAATAGAACAATGAGGAAAGCATACACCCAAAAACAGCACGCAACAATCACCAGTAGCAACAACGATCTCCAATTCAGCACAGTGTCTCCAAGGAGCTAGGAAGCAAAGATTTCACTGGCAAGACAGAGAAGGTCTGACCAGGTTTTAGAGGGAGAGGTAATGACCAGATCAGAAGCAGCTGAAAATGGAGCTGCAAATTTCAGACCACCATAGAAAGGATCAGTAACCTTTTCAGCACCAAATCCATTTAATATGGGACACAAACACACAGGTTCACAATACGCAGTGATCTTCTACCCCCAGATCTCCCAGGAGGATATGACACACTCGTGACATGTACTCCAATACCCCCCTCTCCCGAAGTGATTTTTATGTAAGTCAAGCATTTTTTTCATGCACTTTTTTGCTAGGGTCACACCAACATATTTTTGTAATTAAATCGGTCCTATTATATTCATCACACTCTAATCACAGTCTCCATCTTTTCCATTCTGTCAGTCTGCGAAAATTGGACCGCACTCAGATGTCACCCAAGTGCAGTCTGATGTTTTTCCATAAACTAATTGACTTGTATGGCCGAATGCAATCCGAATATCTGATGCAAATCGAGCCTGCTGACTTTGTCTGCAGAAAAAAAAAATCAGACCTGTGCACGGCCCCATAGACTAACATCTGTGCCAGTGCAATCTGTTTTGTCTTGTTTTGTTGGATCGCACTAGGTCCAAAAATACGGTCATCTGCACGAGCCTTTGAAGCATTTTGTAAAATCGTGTGACTTTTTGCCCAAAAAAGGATTTTCAAAAAAGGTCAAAGACAAAAAATAAAGACGATTGATTGTGTAAAATTCGTGAACTGCGTGCGCCATTTGGAAGAATTTGGCGCAAAAAATGGCGACGAAAACCACAAGTTAGAAAAGAATAGTACGGTAAGTTAAAAGCAAAAATGCAGATGATGAATCGGGACTTTTGATCACTCTTTATTAGAGATGTTTTGCTGTATCGCACTTTTGCAATGGCGGGTTACCACTTGGGACCTTGTGTACTAAGCAGTGATAAGCCTGAGGCGTACCCAACTGTATCTGTTCATTGCACCCAAGATGTGCCTCCGGGCTCAGCTCCATTACGAGGGTCTGATCTGCATTGTATCCTTTATAGTACGGAACTGTTGATATTGAGAGCTCACTTTAACGCTACGCCTCAAGCACCAAACTTAGCTGATCGCTTTCTTTGGGCACAAATGATGATATGAAGAATTTCACTTTCACTGCGTCTTCTATTCTGCTCACCATTATCTAAGCCTCTCTATAAATAATGCAGCTATTGGCTAAATATGCAATGTTCATCTTCATCGCAGGAGCCATGACCCTAATTTTTGTATATGTGTATTGCACTTGGTCAAATAAATAAAGTGCAAAAGTCAAAGTTCAAACGCAGCTGCTACTAAAAGTACAAGGACGAACCAGTGAAAAAAAATGAATATATACATAAAAGAGGCTCCTGTTCAACCACAAACGTCAGCTCATCAATCAGGGTGGTGAGAGTCGCACCCCACAACTCTAATATTGACAGGCAAGTCTAAGGATTAACAAAAAAAACTCTTGATAAACCCTTTAAAGGGAACATTTTACTAATAAAACTAATTATATGGCCATTTAGGTCATAGAAGAACAATAAAAATGATACCACTCTTGTAATAATCCGATGTGCCAGCACTGAGAAAATCAAGTTTTGAAGCCACATGCAAATTAGCTTAGAAGTGCATGGGAGGAGTGTTAGTGTCACTCCAGTGCATGTACACACCCCCAAAGTGCTACCAGGCTTATTTGCATGTGGATTCAAAGCTTGATTTCTCAGCACTGGCACATCGGATTGCTACAAAACAGGTATCATTTTTATTGTTGTTCTTTGACCTACACAGCCAGACAACTGGGTTAATTGGTACAAGTATTCAATGTCAAGAAGTATACAGAAGGCTCCTTTGCTCCCTCTTGTGGAATCCTGGATCATTTGGAACACTTAAAGGGAATCTGTCAGCAGGTTTTTGCTATGTAATCTGACAGCAACATGATGTAGGGACAGAGACCCTGATTCCTGAAATGTATCACATAGTTTATTGGGTGCAACAGTTGTGATAGAATCACAGTTTTCATTGCCGTAGATCTAGCAAAGCTCAGAATGCTGAGCTCTGTATAACCTCACCCACACCATTGATTGGCTGCTTTCTGTGTACATTGTATATTGACAGAAAGCTGCTAATCAGTCGAGGGGGCGAGGTTGGTTCAGGAGGCACAAGGCACCTAGTCTATAGTGATAATCTCTTGCTGATAAAACACTGATTTTATTGAAACAGGAACACACAGTCCAGTAAGTGACACATCCCTGGAATCTAGGTCTCAGCCCCAGCTTCATGCTGATTTTAGGTTGCATAGCAAAACCCTGCTGACATATTCCCTTTAATCAGCAAAATGGAGTTGAAACCTCTATAAACATACTGTATATTATTTTTTTTATGTATTTACAGTAAAAAAAAACACATTGGTGGACATCTACTTAAAGAGAAGCTATCATTATAAAAAAATCTATTGTTTAAATAAAGTTTTTTTTATTACACTTATTTTTTAAATATTTTTGACATTTTTTTTATTTATTTATTTAGGATATCACAGTCTGAATTAAGAATAAAAAAATAGAACTCTTGCAATATCCACACTGGCCAATGGGGCTTTATTACACTGTAACTTCCCATTGTTTCAGGAAACAACACATGCACATTAGCCACAATGAACAGGCTCAGACTCTATCCACTGAAGCATCTAATGAGAGTGTGCAAAGATAATTTATTTTTTATCTTTCTCACTTATATAGTGCCATTAATTCCACAGTGCTTTACACACATTATCATCGCTGTCCCCATTGGGGCTCACAATCTACATTCCCTATCAGTATGTCTTTGAAATGTGGGAGGAAACTCGAGAACCTTGAGGAAACCCACGCAAACACGGGGAGAACATAGAAACTCCTGAAGGAAAAGGGAGCAGGTTCACCTGTGACATCGCTTAAACAGCTGTGTATAAAGCTGTCTGCCTCTGATGATAATGAGACCTCTGAAAACGCCTCTGAAAACCCGAGTCTAAAAAAGTCCAAGTGGCCAGTGTGAAAATTGCAAAATTACTAATTTTTTTATTAAACAAAAATCGTGATCTTTTTGATCATAGAAAGCTGCCTTCGGACTATAAGACGCACAGTTATTTTAATAAGATTTTTTCTTGCTAAAAAGTGCGTTTTATAGTCAAAAAAATTTGGTAATTCCTTTAACTCTTTTTACACGTTTATCAGCTACAGTCTTATATTCTGTTTTATATTCTAGAAGATGAGTATGATGATCAGGTAGTAGCTAAGATCAGCTAAAGGAATGGGAAAGAGACCAAACATATAAAATGTCAGAAATAAAACTTAAAAAAATAAATTGGGATGGGTCTACAGCAGATTTTACCTGCTATTATCCCAGTGGGTAATCGGCAGTAAAAACATATGCGGAGAGAGGATTTTCAGGCTGTTTGTGGCCTAGGGCTTCTTATAAATTTCATTTGACACTGATCATACCGTATTAGCCTGTGGCGGTGGAACGTCACTGACAATCTGATCATTGTCCCTAAGAGATTAAGACATTGTGCTACAGTATCATAATATCTACAGCCGTGGTCTCCAACCTATCGCACTATGGCTGGAGGCAGGAGGCCATGGGTGGTGGACCACTAAAGTTACCTTGAGTTCTTGGCTCCTTTTTTTTCATGTTCTGTATATTTTCTTTATTTTTGAGGTCAGATGGATTGGGAAGTGTGGGGGAAATGATCCTTGCGCCTGTCGTATTCCCCGAGGTACCGGCTCTTTTTTCCTGAGTCAACTGCTGTAAGGAACTCTCGTATCTACTTGTTGACCTTGTTGACTGGGAAAAGTATAAAAAAAGGAAATTTATAGCAAGTGCAAAAGTGTCCATAGTCATAAATTGATACATAGAGTACTATCCCCAGTGATGTGATCAATGGCAGCTACCCCTACAGGCATCATTTAAGGGGCAAAGAAGTTGCAATTCAATGTTGATAAATAATGTAAGTAAAAAGATAAAAGATTTGTCACTAAGACAAGATGTAATAACACTAGTTTAGCTGGTAAAAGAGCACCCACTGAATGGCCATACATATGCCAACGAAAGCAGAAAATGCCCTACATGGAAAAAAGTATTGAGACACTTGTCTTAATTATTAAATTCATAGTTGTCATTTAAACCCATTGCCTCCGGTGTAAGACATCCGGCCCCTTGCCCACAGTGTATATCATCCGGCCCCTCGCCCACAGTGTATATCATCCGTCCCCTCGCCCACAGTGTATATCATCTGGCCCCTCGCCCACAGTGTATATCATCCGGCCCCTCGCCCACAGTGTATATCATCTGGCCCCTTGACCACGACCACATTGTATATCATCCGGCCCCTTGACCATGACCACAGTGTTTATCATCCGGCCCCTCGACCACGACCACAGTGTATATCATCCAGCCCCTCGACCACGACCACAGTGTATATCATCCGGCCCCTCGACCACGACCACAGTGTATATCATCCAGCCCCTTGACCACGGCCACAGTGTTTATCATCCGGCCCCTCAACCACGACCACAGTGTTTATCATCCGGCCCCTCGACCACAACCACAGTGTTTATCATCCGGCCCCTCGACCACGACCACAGTGTATATCATCCGGCTCCTTGACCATGACCACAGTGTATATCATCCAACCCCTCGACCACGACCACAGTGTATATCATCCAGCCCCTTGACCACGGCCACAGTGTATATCATCCAGCCCCTCGCCATGCCATCTGCCTTTACTAATGTATGACCGAATGACCGGTGGTGAAGAAATCACTGATATCAGAACGGTCCTGTCATGGGAGCCACCGGGATAACAAGTCCGTCCATGACATTTCTTCCCTCTTATATCTTTCCCTCCACTTGTGAGTGAAATTATTGAGGAGTGGAAGGGACCGCAGAAACACAGCCATGAAGTGGAGAACCTGTAACATTACAGAGTAGGGTCACCGAGTGCTGAGGACCACCAACGCACGGCTAACTCCGTAACTGTAGAGTCCAGACCTCCTCTAGGAAAATTAACATTAGCACAAATACTGCGTCCTCACTGGGAGCTTCATGGCCGAGCAGCTAAATGTAAGCCTTATATCAAAGCACAATGCCGAGTGTCAGATGGAGTGGTGTGAAGCCACCACCACCGGACTCTGGAAGAGACTGTTTGGTGCAGTGACGGATCACACTTCATTATCTGACGTCTGATGGAGAAGTCTGGGTTTGGTGAATGCCAGAAGAACGTTACTCACCTGACTGCATTATGCCCGCTCTACAGGGTGGTGAAGGAGGGATAATACTATGGGCTTATTTTTCATGGGTCCATCCCAGCCCTTAGTTCCAGTGAAGGGAAATCTTAATGTTTCAGCACAAAAAAATATTTAGACTTGAGAGTCCTCAGTGGTTGATACCTTTTAATGGCTACTGGCTAACACGGTACGAAGATACACATATTTCAGCACAAGACATTTTGGGCAATTGTAGCTTTCAGCGTTGTGGGAACTGTTTGGGGATGACCTCGTTCTGTTCCCCATGACTGCGCCCAATGCATGAGGTCCATAAAGACCTAATTGGGGGATTTTGGAGAGGAAGAACAAGCCCGGCAGCAGAAAGTCCTGAGCTAAAATCCATCTAGCACCTTTAGGTAAAAAAAAAAACAGAGCTTGTGAGTCCGACCTCTCCTCTAACATCAATGTCTGATATCCCAAATGCTCTTCTGGATGAAGGGGCAAAAATTTCCACAGACATCTCCAAAATTTTTTAGACAGGCTTCCCAGAAGATCGTGGACTGTTATTAATACTAACATTGAACAGGAGGTGATAAAGCTCTTGTAGGTGTAATGTGGAGCTGTCCCAGTACTTTTGTCCATATAGTATTCATTTAGCTGATTGGGTTGGGGTGATCACCTGACACTCTTTAACAATGATATAAGTGTTATGTGATCCCTACGGGCTGAACAGATAAGAAATGTACTGTTTTGCATACATCATAACCTCTTGCTTAATTAGGCCGCCTAATATGTCATTTAAAGTGCTAATCCAGTGTAAGAAAATTGTGTAATATTTTCTAGGAAACAAAATATACCTGATTTTACTAATATACTTTATCACGCAGCAATGTCCTGGTTTCATGGCCCCAGTGGTGGTCACAGCAGCTCCATGTCCAGCACTTTATCTCATTTCTGTAGCAGCATGAGACCAGTGATGTACTTAAAGGAGACTGTCTGTCTGGCTACATTCACTAGCTAAGCCAACCCCCTTCTCAGTCTTGGCATCTAATTTGACAGAGGAGGGGGCTGGCTTAGCTACCGAACAGTACCGTAGAGCTGATGGAACAGGGCTGAAACCAGGACATTGCTGCAGATTTGAACATTAAAATATATTAAGATATAAACCAAGCAAAAAATGGTGCTACAAAATAAATCACAAATATATAGTACATTCCCTAATGGTGAATATATACATCAGATAGAAGAGTAAATAAAACACTGGTGGGTGTGGACTCACTACACCAGGGGCTGTGCTTACCTAGGAGGGACGTAACTAAGTAACTACCTGGTTTTTGCCTGAGCCTCTGATGGTGAGGATAGGCTTGGTTGCCGGTGGTCACCAGGTACTTCTCCAAGGCAGTCCCCAGGTCTGCAGCAGCTGACCAGAAGGTCAGAGGCATAATATGAGATACAGAGGGGCGAAGCAGAAGCATAGTCAGGCGGTCCGAGGTTGGAGCAGGCAGCACAGGGTCAGTAAACGTAGCCGAGGTCAGGAGCAGAGAGGTCAGACAATACCCCCTAAAGCTAGATGGTTACTGCATTCTGGTGGAGTAGGGCTGAGGAGTGCAGGAGGAAACAAACTCAGTGGAGCGGCCTGCCATGAAGAGAAACCACACAGTGAGTGGAGCTGCGCTCAGGGGCCATGCGAGTTGCTGCCGTGACAGTAAAGAGTATAGGAGGCAAACTTAGTAGTGTAAGGCTAGTTTCACACTAGCGTTGCACTGACCTGCATCGGTCAGCGCACGGCCGCCACTAAGCTCCACCCCCGGCCGCGTCGCCTCCCGATCGCTCCGCCTATGGGCGCATGACGCTGTATGCGACCTGCGTACCCTATCTTTAGCATTGGGTACGCAGGCCATATGCATTTGCCGGCGCATGCGTCCTTTTTACGGTGCGCCGAGCGCACCAAAATGCAACACGGTGTGTTGGGCGCTGGTCGGCGCACCGTCAAAAGGACGCAAGCGCCGGCAAACGCATACCTGCGCACGACCTGCGTACGGCCTGCGAACCCAATGTTAAAGACATGGTGTGCAGGTCGCATGCAGTGTCATGCGCCCATAAGCGGAGCGATCGGAGGAGGCGTGGCCAGGGGCAGAGCTTAGTGGCGGCCGTGCACTGACCAACGCAGGTCAGTGCAACGCTAATGTGAAACCAGCCTAACTCTGAGCCTCCACACAACCTGTTGAAGCTGATTGAAACTGTCATGGGGTTACCACGACAGGGAGGACCCAGAAGACCACAGCGTCTGATTTCTCCTACTCCTGCACTGGTGTCATGGTGTGTCAGGTGTGACAGACAGTCATCCTGGATCCGGCTGTAGAAGGTCATTGCGATTAGCTCTACAAGCACCTTCTTGATTTTTGCATCTCTGTTATGGAGTGATATCCTTCTGCCTCTAGGACCCAACAGTTACCTCCACCTACTGAAGCTAATTAACTCACCCTTGCTGAAGGTTTAAATACCTTCAGTCTCTTCAACAAGGTGCTGGTGTTAGCTTAATTTCCCTCTGTCTGGTTGGAAGTAATAGCAGTCAGCTAGTGTCTTCTTGGAGTGCTCTTGCAGGATTGATAGCATGATATCTCAGTGGTCTTCACAAGCTAAGTGTATCTCATCGTATGACCACCCTCTCTGTCTTTAGTTGTAGTGGGGGCTGTCCCCTCCCTATCCAGGGCCTATTGGGTCAGGCAGGGATTAGGTTCCTGCTCGGCGATAAGTGCGAAACCTATTTAGGGATGTCAGACGAGACAGGGTGTTGTTAGATCTGCTGAGGGGTCTCCACTCCCCCCTTCCCTAGTGTTTAACGCCCCCTCCCCATTGTTGTGATGTTGTGCACCTGGCTTCTCCCTTACCCAGTGTGACAATTGGTTAGAAGCACTTCACCTTCTTATTAAATGGTATAAATTTCTTTTGGCAGTGCAGGGGTTAATCTGCTCTGTTGAGAGCTCCTGGGCCAAGGCTCTCAGCTGTTCACTGTTAGCCACTCCCATCTCCTATATAATTTGGGTCCTGGCTAGCATTCATTGTCAGAGCTAGCTTATGCTGCATGGCTGGAGGTTGTAGTTGGTTTATAAGAGAAGGCGGTTGGTGGGTTTATCTGAGACTGCTGCCAGGTTTTGAGCATGTAGTAATTCCCTTTCTTCTCCTACTTTGGTTTAACCCCATCCTCCACTCCTCGGTGCATTCCTCTGTTATATGTGTGAGTATATTTGTATGTTTGGTATTTTTCGTTACCCCTGTTTGCATTACCTTGTTAGTCTGGTTGGTGTATTACAGTACACTACTACTCCCCTCTTCCATGGGTGGGAGAAGGGTACAGACTGAGGGTGGATTCAGGAGCTAAGGCAAGGTTTGTGGCTGTGGCATCTTCACCTTCAGAAGTAATCCAGGGAACAGAGTGAGTTAGGGTGCCCCTAGCATTAGGGACAGGCAAGGAGCCCCTGCTCCTGGGACACCCGACAACAGAGTCGTGACAGAAACATGCATTGGGGTGCAGGGCTACACATACATTTGCCTCCTATACTCTTTACTCTTCTATTTGATGTACATGTTAACCATTAGGGAATGTACTGCAATAGATATGTGGGAATACTAATTATATACTGTTTACAACCTTAGGAGTTATGTTGTTAGCCCTCCATTGAGCCAATCTGTTTTTTTTTTACAAAATCTGTTATATTTTCTACTTAATAAAGTTGATATATTTGTGAGATATTTTATAGCATCATTTTTCTTTTGGTCTGTGTCCTGATACCTAGGTAATCACTCTTATTCAGACGGATACTTTCTGATTATTGGAATATTGGTTGGTCCTAATATTAAATTATATTAATTGGTTTAATTATATTACATTTCATAAAAAAATAGATAAACATTTTATTCCACTGAAGAAATCTTTCTTGATGAGAACAAAAAAATACAATAAATCAAAGTCTCTCTAATAACACTGCAAATACACAGGTAAAAAAGTTATCCAGGGGTTAAATTGAATAAAACTGCACATTAATTGCTCATACAAGAAATTTATCACTTGGGCTATTTAGAAACACCTGATATCTCACCTCCCCAGAGGATCCGGCACTAGTTTTTCTCCCAGTGGCTGGAGGAGGCCCCGAAACCTTGGATCCAAAAGCAATGTGAGATCTATCCCTTTTCCTAATGTCTCGTGAGCTACCTTGTCCTCTGTTAGTGAGCAGATCTGTCAGAACAGAGCATCAGTTTGTTATTTCCTGACATCACATAACACCAGAAAGAACTCATTCAGATGTATCAAATATTGAAAAATGACATATTCTTCATTATTTCAATCAACGTAAGCCACACAGTTCATTTTTGTTACAATTTTTTTCCAGATTTTAAAATTAATTTTTCAACTGTTTTTCACTCTATGTGACTGCAGACCTGTGACTCCTCACATCGTGCGCACTGCACGCTTTGAGGATTCTCTGGTGCCATTCGATCATGTGACCGCAAGTATCTGATTTGCATAATTCTGGCCACAATCCGACTAGACTTGTCATGCCTTACTCAATACATTTGCATTCAGTATGTGACCATATGTATGCAAATCACACAACTGTGGTCACGCGCCGGCCACTTCCGGTGCCAGCAGCGGAGAATCCTCATAGCGTGCAGTGCTCACGATGAGAGGATTCACAAGTCTGCAGTCACATAGAGTGAAACAGCCAGGAGTAGTGTACTGATAGACCGAAGTCAGAAGCAGCAGGAAAATCAGCTATGTGGAGGAGTCACACAGACTCTACAACGGCAAAATAGTCGGACACCTTAATGAAGACTGTTTAGAAAGCTGCCCAATTTTATATTTAGTAAGCAAACAATCAATACAAAAATTTCACAACAAAGTTGTCCGTAACTTTCAAGTGTTACACTGAATGTTTCTGCAAAGAAAAGAATATTCTCATACAACTTTTACAATAAATTTTCAGTAGCAAATAGTAAAAAAATAAACAAGAACATAAACTACAAAAGCGGCAAATTCGGCTAAACATAGTAATGTGTAATGTTCCGGCAGTGATCATTCACAAGAGAAAGTTATAACAGAGCTTTTTATCTAAATCTTCACCTTTCTTTATGCAGTAACTGCGTGAACTTACTACACATCGCCCTGCAAAAATGGGTTGTAAACTAGAAGACGTGTCTATACAAATAACCAGGTAGTATATTGTTAAATGGAATTGTATCTTGTTTTCCTAACATGAAAACAGACATATTTCTGCAAACATCTACTTTATTCTCCATTACTACAGTTTCTGCTTTGCTACAAAGCATACAGTGCGCACAATGGCTACACAAAGAAAAGCAAACGCAAAGCAAAAATAGAGAAATAATAAATTACTACTGCAATCGTGATAAAATGCTAAATGTATACAATAGCTCTTCTTTATATGAGCCCAAAAATGAGAACTATGACACACTAAACTAAGAGTAATCCAAAAGAGCAGCGACCATACTCTTCACATAGTAGTGTGTAATGCGTTGACACAAAATACTATCTGAAGGGATGTTGTCACCTCTCTATGAATCTGGGTTACATGCAGTGTCGGACTGGTCTGCCAAGGGCCCACCAGTAACCAACTCTAGGGCCCCACTTTTCAACTACATCTAAATGCGACATTATCCTCAATCACAAATTTATATAATAACGATCTTGGTAGATTGTTATATGAATAAGATGCCAACTTTGTCTGTACAGAGTGATTCAAGTATATTGTGCCAAGCACTGATCATATAAGAGGGTGGTGGTCCACTCTTGCACAGGGGCCCACCAGAGAATTCTCCTGCTCTCCTGTGGGCCAGTCCAAGGTTGGTTATATGTGATGAAGTGGAGATTAATGGTTGACTGTGTGGTCATCTTTGGGATCTCCATATATCGGCAGAATGAGGGTCTCCTGATTCTTGTGTGCCAGCAAGGAATGGATGAATGTTGTGAACACTTTGGAGATGACTTCTGAGCTGGGGCTCCCTCTGGTGGTTGCTGATGGTATTGAAGCTGTGTTGAATAAAAGAGGTCCATCACCTGGGAGCGAGGAGTGGCAATCAGGTGGGACGGACTGGGCAGATATAAGTGAGCTGCTGTCCCATGATCCTCGCCGGTGATTAGTTTCTCTTCCTGGTCCAGTTTGGAAGTCAGCTGGTTTTCTGCTGTCTCCTGCAAAGATTCAGATAAGTTATTTTCTGCTTGCTTCTGTGGTTTTGCTTTTCTTTGTGTTTGCTGCCCTTTTTTGTGACGTCAGCCAGGTCCTCTTGCTGGGGC
The DNA here is from genome assembly GCA_009801035.1 of Oophaga pumilio. Lineage (NCBI taxonomy): Eukaryota > Metazoa > Chordata > Amphibia > Anura > Dendrobatidae > Oophaga > Oophaga pumilio. The sequence continues at coordinate 365,536 of VIAB01000040.1, forward strand.
CGGCGCTGGTCTCTGTTTATCATTTATTTCTGTTCATTTGCTCTGTCCCTGTTATTTCAGTGGCTGCTGGTAGCTGCTTGTTCACACCAGAGTTCTGATTTAGCGGGGTGAGATCATGTGGTCTCAGCATTTTTGGAATCAGAAGTGTTGGAATTTCTTCTAGGGTTTTGTTGGGTTGCAGACAGTATTCTTTCCTGTCCTGTCCTATATATACAGTTTTGGGCCCCTACGTTTGCTTACTCTATTTTCTGCCTGCGTTTGTATTTCATCTTGTCTAACCGCCATTATATGTGTGGGGGCTACCTATTCCTTTGGGGTGCTACTCCGGGGCAGTTAGCTTTCCACCTTTCTTTCTTTAGGCTTAGTTAACTCTCCGGCTGTGTCGAGGCGTCTAGGTCAACGTAGGTACTTCCCACGGCTGCTTCTAGTTGTGCGTTTAGTTTAGGGGTCTGCAACCCATTAGTTCCCAACCTCTCTGTGTGACTGGCTGCCTTGGCTATTTTGTTACCGTCCTCCTCGGCCACCAAATCATAACAGATGAGGTGAGAAGGAGTATTGAAACACTTGGCTATTTTAGCAACTCGCATAAACTTTAATAGAGGGAGCGGCTTATATGGTCTCTTACTTTCTGCAGTGCAAACAGGGAAGAAGGGGGACTTCCAATCATTTGACTGTTCGAGTCCTGGAAGTTTAATCACTGACCTATTACAGATTATTTCTTCAGCCGGGAGGAATAAAGTTCATTTCCTTCTAGTAGCCGGTCTTTCAGTACGGCGGCCAAGACAGCTTGAGAACTTTATTAACCTACAGATTAACCCTATATCTGCAGGTTAATAGCATGTGGCACATGATAGCTCTCTCAGGTGCTGTTACTGCAGTATATCACAGATCAATCAGTTCACATTCATACAGTGACTATGCAGGTCCAGCACTTCCCTATCTCAACTGAATCATTGGATTAATATTGATAGACTGAGACTGCATCCTTCATTTTCAATCTGCTTCAGCTCTGCAGTAGTACACCACAATCAAATGAAGCCTTTTTTGGGCCCTGACGGGGCGCTCTGACCTCCTATCCCTATGCTGCTAAACCCTAAAATGGCTGGCTGTGATGTCCCCTGTGATATACTGGCTGTGATAGCCCCTGATTGGCTGCGCTTGACAGTGTGTTGCAATAGTTGCAGGACATTATAGGAAAGCCCATGCGACTGAAACTGACATCGCTAACTCGCTCCCTGAGCGTGTGAAACGGCACCTGGCATTTTTTTTGCGATCCTCCTTTCAAAGATGAACTGCAAATTTGAGAAAATTTGACTTGAAGATGATCCTCCGCCGATCAATGTGCTCCTCTCTATTTGCCTCATGCTCATAAAGAGGTAAAATTGCAAAGTTTTTGTAAAAACAAGAACAAGCAACTTACTTGTTATTAAAATTCTCTGTGTTCCCAATTACAGAGGGATTTTTAATTATATAGTCTACAGTGCATTTCCAAGGCTACCGACCATCTCTGCCGTGTGCAGCTTGGGTCAGTGGCTCAGCTATACTGCCTGCCAAAATTGTCGATTTTCAGGAGCACACTCCCCGTAGGTAATCAAAAAATTGCGCTCCTGGGGAACAAAGCTTTTAAGGTTGATTTAAGTTTATGGCCAGTATAATAACCGATGTGGTTAAGTGGGGAAATACATCTAAAGCCAGTGTTGGATTTTACTGTTGCATTTTGTTATTAAACATAGTGCATTGTTTTATTTTTCCACTTAATCTTTACAATTTTATAATATATTAAAGACAAGGCTTCAGCTTTTGACAAACAATACAGTAATATGAGTTTGGTTTTAGACGAATGCACTGAGGAATTGTGCCGTAATATTAATAAGCATTAATCACAGCTCACTCACTCCACATCACAATCATTTTAATATGTTTTCAATTCCCCTGACCGGTTGGTGGTAAGGAACGCATTTTATTACTGAATATATATCAATTTATGGGTGAATACAGTAATTAACTTCAATGGTTGGTTACTGCGCAAATCACCTTTTCTTAATAAAATTGACCATAGTTTCAAGCAGCAATTTTCATTCTTTCATTTTCAGTCCCACTGATAAGCAGTTTGCAGGATGTTCCTAGTTTCAGATTACTCTTGTGGGAGTGTCTCTTTCAGTAATATAGGCTGGATGTGAGCTTCATGTGTATCCAGGGTGCTGCTGTTTTCATTTGCTTTCACGAATAAATTCCAAAACTGCACTTATTTCCTTTACATGTGCTTTTCTCTTTGTCTATCTCCTGATCTCCCTGCCCTCTGGAAGAGTTAAAGGGAATCTGTTAGCAGAATCAACCCTCCTAAGCCATTTATATGAGTATGCAGGCATAGACAGTTGAATAAAATGATGCCTTTGTATCTATGAGCTGATGTCTTATTCCCGAGAAATCCAGGTTTTTCTTAATATGTGAATGAGCTGATAAGATCTATGGGCTGGACATAGATCTCCCCGAGAATCTGCCTACAGAGCTTATTTTAACCCCTTTCCGACATCGGGCGTAATAGTACGCTGATGTCAGACTCTCCCTGTTTGATGTGGGCTGCGGCGCTGAGCCCGCACCTTTCCAGGCACATTTCAGCTGATATATACAGCTGACATGTGCCCGCAACAGCCGTGGGTGGAATCGCGATCCACCCATGGCTGTTAACTAGTGGTCGGCACTCATAGCAAGCGAGCATTTCTGCTCCACACAGGCGATCTGATCAGATAACTGCAGCTTCTAGTCTCCCAGGGAGAATATTGAAGCATGCAAAAAGTTAAAATAAAAGTTTTTAAAAATATTAAAAAAATATATAAAAGTTCAAATCACTCCCCTTTCGCCCCATTCAAAATAAAACAATACAAAAAATCAAATATACCCTTATTTGATATTGCCGCATTCAGAATCGCCCGATCTATCAATATAAAAAAAGAACCTGATTGCTAAACAGCATAATGAGAAAAAATATTAAAAACGTCAGAATTATGTTTTTTTGGTTGCTACATTGCAATAAAATACAATAACGGGTGATCAAAAGATTGTATCTACACCAAAATGGCATCAATAAAAACGTCAGCTTGGCGCGCAAAAAATAAGCCCTCATCCAGCCCCAGATCCCGAAAAATGGAGACGCTATGGGTCTCGGAAAAATGGCTCAATTTTTTTTTTTTAACAAAGCTTTGGATTTTTTTCACCACTTAAATAAAAAAACCTAGACATGTTTTGTATCTATGAACTTGTAATGACCTTGAAAAGCATAATGACAGGTCAGTTTCAGCATTTAGTGAACATGGAAAAAAAATCAAAAAACAACTCTGGAAACGAAAATACATCCAGTCATGAAGGGGTTAAGTGAAAGGGGGCATTATCAGTGTGAAACATGTAATAACTGATAATGATAATCATACTCAGCAGAACTGATCTTTGCCTCATTACAAAGGCATTTGTAGCAGCAACTGTAGCACTTGTCCTATAATAGTGCTGTCAAATCTTCTGTACAGCTGTGTTAAATTTCAAATAACACTTCTTCAGCTTCTGTCTTACAGGCAGTCAGTGTGTGTGTGTGTGTGTTGGGGGCAGCACAGCAGAACTTTGTCTCATTACAAACACATCTGCAATTGTAGTTTTCAACTCATATTGCTGACACCTCTGCTATACTGCCTCTCCCTCCACACTGGCTGTGTGAAATGAAAGCTAAAAAAAAGTTAGTTGTAGCCAGACACAGCTCTGCAACTGAGCAGACAAGAGAAGAGGAGATGTACAGCTGCAAATGTGTTTGTAATGAGACAAAGTTCAGTTCTGCTATACTGTATTAGTGATAGTCCCACACAACTCTGCAGTGAGATCAGGAATGCAAAAGGTTTAACACTGGTAATACCCCATTTCTTTAAAAATAAGCTCTTGAGGCAGATTCTCAGAGAGATCTATGTCCAGCCCACAGATCTTAACAGCTCAATTACATATTAAGAAAACCTGGATTTCTCTGAAATTAGACATTGAATCGCAGATATCAAGGTATCATTTTATTCCTATTACCTGCATGCCCATATAGACAGTTTAAGAGGGTTGATTCTACTGAAGATTCCCTTTAAGATATTTTCTTGTCCTGACAGATCTGTATACAAACCCTCCTTCTGCTATCTGTAACACTGAGACAAGGGAGAGGGAAAGCATAAGGAGCAGACAGGAGCAGCTAGCTAAAGGAGCAAAGTGGTAGATTTTTTTGTTACTGAAGACTATTTAGAAGTTTGCTTTGCATTTATGAAGCAAATGAACAATAAAAAAATAAGGTGACGGTTTACACGGTCTTAAAATGGTAAATCTGAAAAAGTGACAGAAAATTTTGGAAACAAATCACCAACTATTGCATCCAGATACATACAGTACTTCCATTATTAGGCTTTGTCAGATCACTTGAGCATAGATGAATAATGAAATGTCATCCAAATATGCCAATTATTATTAACAGAGCTCTAAGAAATGAATCTTTCACCTTACCCATTCTTCAAGCAACACATTAATAAATATAAGCTAGATTAAAAGAAGGCACTTTAGGTTAAGTGTTTAATTAACATTTAGAGAAGCGATGGTACTTGGGATTAAATTGCACCTCCTGTTTTGTAAAACTTTGAAGAAAACAGGAGGAGGTAAAAGCTGAGAAATTTTAATTGTTTAATTAGGAAATTGCGCATTGTACAGTTGCTCGAGCGTTGATCCAAGATGCCTTACTTAATTGTAGTAACTTTCTCCTCCACTAGGGGGAGTTGCATAGGGTTCTACTGATCGAGATTACAACCTCGAGAGGTGGAAAAAGGCCTTCAGGATTTTAGTAACTCAACAGTGTAAAGGGAGCAGAGGATTGTTGCTCTACAATAAGGAAACAGAAGCAGAGAATAATTGGTGGAGGTTTCTAAATATAAAGTTTAATTATTAAGTTTTGCAACTTTGTAATAAACTTTGGACCAGATTTATCATTTGCATTTTTTCTCATCTAATAATAAGTTGCTGTTTTTTGGAGGCTAATTCTTCAAAATGGCACACTCGGTTCATGAATTTTGCGCAAAATTAGAAATGGTCATTATTTTTATCTTTAGCCTATTTTTAAGAATTTTTAGCATTGCAAAATATGCAAAAATAAAATTTTGACGTGCAAAGGGTCACTCTATGTACGCCAAATTTTTTTTTTTGCAAATTTTGCCATTTGTCCAAAAATTGTTGCAACGTTTTCAAAAGTAGCAATTGATGAATCAGGAGAAACCATCTGACAATACCTTGTGCACAGTGACAAAATTAAAAAAAAACAAAGGCAAATACCTGTAAAATAAACTTTAAAAAGTCACAAATTGAAGGAAGAAAAAACTCAGCGGGTTTGTCTGCCTGAAAAAGACTTGTGTTCATATACCCCAAAGTTCTTTGTCCTTCCCGTCGGGAACTCGGGAAAGTTAAAGTGTTTGAAGTGAATTCCAAAACTTCTTTAATTAAAATGATGATCGTGAATCTCTAACGTTACTGGGGAGGAAATAAATACATTTTTTTTGCAGCTTGTAATTTTAAAGTAAATGACTGGTTTTGATGCAAACTCAGTGGAGCAATACATGCTGTCATTAGCGACTTGAACTCTTCTATTAAATAACAAGACCTGACTCTGTTCAATTAGAGGAAGGAATATGAAATGCGGCAAATCTTACCTGATCAAGAAGCAGCCGCAACAACGTGGGGATTGGAAATCAGCGCAACGGTAACATTAATATGCACATTACCAAAATTATTTACTACAAATGGGAAGCTCTAGTGTGGGCTGAGCCTGAAGAACCCGAGCTCAGAAGTTTTTATAGCGTTGTTTTAGGATTTCTAGGTTCTATCACATGTATAAGAAATATATTAAAAAATATACATCCATAATGAGATACCAGTGCTGTCCTTAGGATGCATCAGTGCCGCAGGTTGTATAACGGTATTATTTTTCTTACACAGTGTTGTTATCATGCAACCAGAGCTGATGCTTGGTCACTGTATGGTATTGTTCGTATGGCATAGTTTGACCATTATATGGGAGTATTTCCTCGAACATCATGTGGCATTACTATTTAAACATTATATAATATACATTACTTTTGCAGTACATGATGATAGTGACACTGTATTGTACTGCTATCTAGATGTTTTCATGGAAATATTTGGCCACTATATAGTAAGTGTTACTCACCTATCCCAGTGACCTGGGACCAGGGGCTCCTTCCCTGTCCCTAACATTAGGGGGCACCCTAGCTCGCCCTGCTCCCTTGGATACAACAGATGGCGAAGATGCCGGGGCCGCCGCCCTTGCCTTTCTCCTGAGTTAGCCCTCCGTCTGTTCTCTTCCCCCAACCAGGGAAGGGGGGTGCTACTGAGCACCGTAGTACACCAACCCGACAAACAAGGCAACACAGACAAGGGTTAAAAGAAAACTCCAGGCTTACAAATATTCACTCACATATAACAGAGGAATGCACCAGGGTGTGAAGGTTGGTGAATAAACCAAAACAGAGAAAGATAGGGAATTACCACACATACAAACCATGAAACAGTCACTAATAACTCCTCCAACTCTACTTTTCATATGAACTCCTCTCTCTCCATGAGCCATGCAGCAATAAAGCTATCTCTGACATGGATTAGTAATAGAGCCCAGATTATAAAGAGGAAAGGAGTGGCTAACCGAGCTCAGCTGTGAACACAGGGATTTCCAACAAGGCCGATTAACCCCTGTTCTGCCAGAAGGAATAAACATTTAAAATGAAGAAGTACTTCTTCTCAGTGCCGGAGTAGGAGCAATCAGATGCTGTGGCCTTCTGGCTTCACATTGTCGTGGTATCCCCGTGACATCATCTCTGGTGGCTTTTCTCTCTGTTCCTGGGTTTGTCAGGTTATCATGGTCACCCGATGAGCATTTTTACACTCTCATGTCTTACAATCTGGATCAGTTGGCAGCATGCTGACTGAGTATTCAGGTACTTGGAATGGTTGCTGTTACTAGCATACTATTGGATTCTGCTACACTACTGGAGCCATCTGATCTTCTCGACGCTGAGATAACGTTGGTATCTGCTACATTAATTTAACTACTTCATCTACTCAACTCTACATGCTGCTGGACTCTACTGCTACATTACTGTAAGTCACTTGTCCTACCCAACTTTGCTTTGTAGCTGGACACTGCTGCATCAGTGAGTCACTGGAAATACTCTACTCTGCTACATTGCTGGGCACTGTTATATTGGAGTGTGTCACTTGAAATGCTCAACTTGCACAGATCACACAGACCCATACAAGTCTGTGAATCCCACAGACGGCGTTCAGCTTCCCGCAATTGCGCAATTCAAATTCGAGTGGCGCTGCTCTTTCCTTGCCCCGGAAATGTCTGCTTGCCTTGGACGACTTCCGGGGCAAGGAAAGAGTAGCGCATGCGCTGTACTGATTTTATGCTCTGCCCACTGTCGGGCAAAGCACACTGCGCATGCGCTGCCCGAATTTGAATTGCGCAATTGCGGGAAGCTGAACGCCATCTGTGGGATTCACAGACGGCGATACGCAACGGATGCCGAAGAGCGCGGGGGGGGTGAGGACATGGAAACCGCCGCCCTCCTGACCTGACTGCAGTGATTGACAGGGAAAAAAACGAAGTTTACAAAGGTATTTTGATCTGAAAACGGGAGTATCATGATATATGATACCCACCGTTAGCTTTGTTATGGGACGCACTATTCAGCCATATCTTTTGGCAATTTTGGGGTGACAGATTCCCTTTAATCTGGCACGTTATGTAGTGATACAGAAATGACGCTATTCACGAATCTAGGAAAACTGTCTGACAACTCTACTAGGACATAAAACAGTGGTACTAGTCATTAGTTGTCACCCATATTTTCTAGAAACAAATAGAATTTATACAAAATAAGGATACAAACAAATAAAACAAAAAAAAAGAAAAGGCTAGAGAGAATTTCCATCAACTTGATAAAAAATGAACCTGAATATTGGCTTTAATTAAGATCATTAAGAAACATAACGAAACCTCAGAGACCTTCACGAGAGCAAATAAAATTAAAAATTCTTCAATTTCTGAGACAGCTTCTAAGCAACGCTGTCTGGGCTGACATATAAGTCACGACAAGGAGGGAGGGAAGAGACCGGCGAGGTAATCATTGTGCCAACCATATATTCTACGAGTAATAAATAAAATGAAGCGATTGCCTTGTGCTCCTTCACGTTGTGCTACAATGGAGAAGTCTAGGTGACAGGTGCGCTGGAAGCGGAGAGCGTTCTCGCCGAGTGACTCTTAGCAGCTTGTATTTATATCGTGTCATGTGATAGTTCTGTAGTCCGAGCACATATATTCAATCACGGTGACAACAGCCGGCACAGCGAGCCTATCCTGACAGGCAATATACTTCATCTCCGGTACCCACACCCTGTCTGTAAAATCTCTCCTTTATCACAACGCAGACTGCCAGCAAAAGTCGTTTTTCTGATATATGGCGGTTGCCAACTCAATGTCTTGCCGCTAGTAAGCAAGTGACAAACCCTGAGAGTTAAAAGTAGATTTTGCTTTATGCTGAGTTTTCTATTAAACTTACAGCATGTGCAATCCATGGCCAAAAAGGATCAGTCCCGAACACTCCTGGTTCCCGAAAAGGCTGTCGGATTACTGAACGGCCTAATATTCAAGGATTCAAGGATGAATGACATCTATATTATTAGTGTTTCTTCTAGTGTATGGAATGATGAACTGATTTGATGAACATTTGTGATGAGTGAACGTGCTCGGATAAAGTCTTTTCTGAGGATGCTTGGAGATATCTGAATATCTTCAGCGTGCTCGTAAATTATGTTCGAGTCCCTACGACTGCATCATTTGTGGCTTTTAGACAACCTCAACACATGCGGGGATTATTGAATATCCTTTTATCGATACTCTCTTAGTTTTCCTAACTAAAGTGGCAATGAGGTCACTGACTCTGACTTTTAACTGTGTACCATACATGCCAACTTTTCGAGCTGGTCATCTGGAAGACTTCTTAGTGGCAGCAACACAGCCCTTTGAGGCCATAACCCCTCCATGGCTCTTACCAACACCCTTTGATAGTATACATGGCTCCTTATTATAATGGACCAACCCGGAGTCAGGCACTGGAAACCATTCGAAAGTGCTTGCTTCTGGAACGCTTTCAAGGTAGTTATGTGGCACCTGGGAAATTTACCAACTCTTCCAGGAAATGATCATCTTTTTTCTGGGAGCTTTCCAGATGTTATAGGAGAGTTGGCAAGGATTCGGATGCACTCCATATAATCAACAAAGACATATGTGGAAAGGAATTAAGCTGGCCATACACCCAACCCACTGATGTTGATGGGTTCGGCCGATGGTCTAATGTGTATGGTGGCGCTGGCCAAATGATGGTCGGGAGTAATGTCTTATTTAAGACTGCCGATTGCATTGTTCAGTCGGTGTCTTTGTCATAGATAACACAGGAGCGCTTGACCGAATGAGCACTCCTGCGTTTGGGAGAGTTGGCTGAGATAGCTGTGGGTTAAGCAATCATTCAGCTGACAGCCATCTAATGTGTATGGCCAGCCTTAGCATACATGAGTTAAAGGGATATTCCCAGAATCATGTGTCACCCCTATACATTCAAAGCCGGAAATAGCCAAGTGCACAATTTGGCTTTTTCCGGAAGTCCCACATATGAATAAAGAGAAGAGTGAGCTTGCGCACCTCCAGACAAGAACCAGCAGAGCTCAGTTATCAAGATCCAAAGCTTTATACTCAGGAAAACTGGGGTTCCCAGAGGTCAGCCACCCCAACAATCAATAGATTATCCCTAATTCTATGGATATCCTTCAAATATGGCTTAAGGCAAGAGATCATAGCTATCAGCTCTGGTTCAATCACATTTCCTTCTCCCATAAGAGATTTTAAAATGATGGAAGTGAATTGGCAGGCACATTTGTATCATGTAGTATTTATAACATTGGTGTCTACTGTCTTTCTATGTAGCATAATTGTCTTTGGGGCCCCTAAGGCAATAGGGCATGGGTGTGACTACCATCCCTGCACCCCCTTAAAGCAATAAGGGTACACATACCTGTCTCCATTTGCATGATGTTTTTAAACCCCAGTTCTGATTCGACCAACAGCACAAAAAACACAAAACCAGAAATTCCCACCTTGTGTGTATATTTGCATAATCTTGCCTTCTCTAACATTGCCATGAAAAAAAGATGATTGGGAGATATGTAAAATAACCCAACTAGTGAAAAAGAGTGATACAAAAGACGTTTGGAGCTCCATCAATAGGAAAGAGTTAATTAATCAGTTTCTATCAAACTTAATTCATTAATATACAGGTAAAATATAGTTGTTTTAAAATTTATGAAAAATTTCTCCTTTAAAAACATAAAAAAGCCTCAAATATCAGTTTTAGGAATAAATGTTCATTCAAAAGGTCTAAATTTCATCCTTCAGTCCGGATACAAGTAACATACCTGTCTCTGTTGATAACGCTAGTCTCCCATCTTCGCGAACCTCAGAGTTACGTAATTTCATAAGGTCTAGGACCTGTGTGACCTGTTCCACATCAGTGGTGATTTGGCAGCTTCTAGGAACTGTGTCAGTCGGCTCACAGTCTGATGAAGATTCATATATGTCTGCAAAACAAATCACCAAAGCTATATCTGGAGAATTCAGTTTTCATATATTCAGATGTCTTATTTGATTTCTGTTATAAAAAGGCCAGACAGTACAAATAAAGATATGTAAAACACAGATCAGCAGGTGCTGAGCAGAAAAATATTTAGGCAAATTAGGTTATAAGTGCCCATTGGGCAATGCCTTGGCTGTCATCATGAAACCCTAACACTTCTTCCCTAATCCGGATGAGTGAATCAATCCCAAGGGTGAACCAATTGGGATTATTAGGTGACCATAGCCAGTGTACTTGTCTGATTTGGGACCACCCATGGAGTATTTGAGATCTAGTCAAGCCCCAAAGGAATATTGAGCAGGAACAAGGACATGGTGTGAACCTTGTCATAGGTTTGCACTGGTTATGACAATTGTGCCCTCTAGTTTGTAGTTCGGGAACTTTGGAAAGGTACAAGTCATCGATATTACATGGACTTTATCTGGGCAAAATTATTGGGACACCTACACATTACACCTACAGGAACGTTTATGACCTTCCATTCTACATTCATAGGCATTAATATAGAATTGATCCTACTTAGCAACTATAACAGATTTCACTCTTCTGGAAAGACGTTTTACAAGATTTTTGAGGTTTCTGTGGGAATTTTTGCCCCTTCATCCAGAAGAACATTTGTAAGGTCAGACACTGATGTTGTGGGGGAGGGGGAGAATTTGACAGCTGGCACTTTGTAGTCAGGTTGGTAAGGTTCTCCTGGCATTTAACAAATCCAAACTTGTTCATCAAATGTAGAGAAGTATGAATTGTCACTCAACAGAACATGTTTCCACTGCTCCAAAGTCCAGTGATGGCACTTTTACACCACTCCATCCGACTCTCGTCATTCTACTTGGTGATGTAAGGCTGCATGCAGCTGCTCGGCCATGAAGCATCCGGCGGGGCGCAGTGTATGTGCTGATGTTAATACTAAAGGAGGTTTGGACTCTGCAGTTATGGAGTCAGTAGAGCGTTAGTGACTTTTCTGCCCTCTGCTCCTTATCCCTCAGTCACCCTGTTCTGTATCTTTACAGGGTCTCCACTTTTTGGCCGAGTTGCTGTGGTTCTGTCACATCTCCATCAGAACATGCTCCTGCGACGTCTAGTTCTGTTGCCAGGTGCCACCATATTCACTCTGGGGGTGGCACTGATGATAAGAGAGATGTTGGAATCTTAAGCTCTGGGCGGAGCAAGCTCTGTCCAACCACTAAGGTCAGGGTGGCTGGGACCTAAATTGCTGTCTAGTCTGGCATTATTGGTGTGTGTGCTGTTCAGCTGGAGTTATCAGTTCCCTTCTTCAGCCAATTGGTAAGCACCACACCCTACTAAATCTTTCAGCTTACTGCTGGAAGCTGCCAGATATAGCTTTGTGTTTCCCTGGTTAAGGTCTGTGGTTTCTGCTCCTGTTTAGTATTTGTGCTTTCCTGTTTTCACCTCGGCTGATTTATTGACATTACTCCTGCCTGACAGTTTTGTACCTTGGTTTTGACTCTGCTACCTAACTATACTTCTTGTCAGCATGTTATACACCAGAGGTGAGGGGCTGGATGTTATACACCAAGGGTGGTAAGGGGTCAGATGCTATACACTAGGGGAGAAGGGCTGGATCTTATACACCGCGGGATAGGGGCCAGATGTCATACACCAGCGGGTGAGCGGATGGATGTTATACACCAGGGGAGAGGGGCCGGATGTTATACACAAGGGGAGAGGGGCCGGATCTTATACACCAGGGGAGAGGGGCTGGATGTTATACACCGGGGGAGAGGAGCCAGATCTTATACACCAGGGGAAAGGGGCTGGATGTTATACACGGGGGAGAGGGGCCGGATCTTATGCACTAGGGCAGAAGGTCCGGATATTATACGATGGGGCGAGAGGTTGGATGTTATACACCAGAGGGGTGAGGGGTCAGATGATATACACCGTGGAAAAGGGGCACGTTGTTATACACCAGGAGAGAGGGGCAGGATGTTATACACTGGCGGGCAAGGGGCCGGATATTATACAATGTTGGCAATGGGACTGAATGATATGACAAACCTAAATTCATTGATTAGGAGAGGTGTTCCAATACATTTGTCCATATACTGCGTATTGTAATTACCATATTTTTTGGACCATAAGACGCACTTTTTTTCCTCC
>VIAB01000040.1:404262-458340 GCA_009801035.1 Oophaga pumilio
AGCTGTCACTCACAGCACTGACAGCCCGACATGTCCCTGCTATCATAAGGTGGCTAAGCTGTCAGCCCGACATGTCCCTGCTATCATAAGGTGGCTAAGCTGTCACTCATAGCGTCCCTAGAACACAGTGGCGGAATTGTGACAGGTATATCCAGTAGTGGACAACTCCATAAAATGCCCAGTAGCCATTTTAAGGTCCAGGCCAGCTTCTTCCCAGGATGACCCAATACAATTGCCCTTTTTATGCACATCCGCGTAGTCCGAATTTACCTTCCTCATCATGGAACTAAAGGAACTTGTGATCTGCCTTTCTAAGATTTAGTGAATTACATTGAATTTTGTAAAATCTAAAACCTGATGCCTTTAATCAAAAACCTATAACTGCGTCTCTGTCGGCCTCCTGCTCTTTAAACTTGAGGAGTAAAATATTTGATGTGAATATTTAGATTCACGGTTACAGACAGTCTATCAATACTGAATTCATTCATTGATTTTATTTCCATTTTTATTGCTGCCTGGGACATAACTAAAGTCATATTTATACATGAATGATCCATCTAAGATAATGTTGGTGATAAACAGAAGGCCGGCTTTCCTGGGGCATATTAAAATTATGCCAATCAAGCCATTAATGGGAGATGGGAATTTACTGTCATGGAAATACAGTTCAGATACTAACACTCTCCTCTAATGCTATTCCTTATGACAGGAAGGGAATCCGCATTTCCCACATGGAGCAAGATGTCACTTCTGGTTGAAAACCAGTTGTGCTTGGATATGTTCAGGCTTGGACTGGCCCTTTGGAGAACAGGGAAATCCTCCGGTGGGCCCCTGTGTAGATATTGGCCCCCAACCCCACTGTTCTTGGCATAATTCACTTGATTCACGAGGTACAGAAAAAAGCAGCATCTCATCATTCATTCACCAAACTGCCCAGTATATCATTATATAGAGGTTTAGGCAAATTTATGAATGAGGGTAATGTATTATTTGCATGCAGTTGACAAGTTGCCCCCCAAAAGTCAATGTTACTGGTGGGCCCTTGGCAACCCAGTCAGACACTGGATATGATTATATGATATCGGTTGTAGTTTTTTTTTATAGATTTATATGTTGACAGCTGGGACCGCACTAGGGATGGACACACCACATGTCTATTCACCCCATAGATCCTAATTGTTGGACCTAGAGCCTTTATCATTGGAGGCATGTCCTCCTGTGCAGGCCATGTGCACACCTTGAGGCTAAGTGCACAAGTTCAGGATTATTTGCGTTTTTTTTTGCGTTTTTTTTTTTTCGCGGGAAAAAACGCGTAAAAAATGCATGAATTAAGCATCCTATCATTTAGAATGAATTCCGCAATTTTTGTGCACATGGTGCGTTTTTTTCCGCGAAAAGAAACATGTTCATTAATTTCGCGGAATTCTAGCGTTTTTCCCGCTATATTATTGGCCTTAGAAAGTTCATGGAAAAATTGCGGTAAAAACGCGTCAAATCCGCGCAAAAAAAAAACGCAACAAAAACGCACGTTTTTACCGCGAAAAAAGTCCGTTTTTGCTCAGGAATATACTGCAAACATTCCTGAACATGTGCACTTAGCCTCAGGATTTGGTCAGTTTTTTACCTCAGTACAGTCATGGCCAAAAGTTTTGAGAATGACACAAATATTAATTTTTACAAAGTCTACTGCTTCACTTTTTCTAATGGCAATTTGCATATACTCCAGAATGTTATAAAGAGTGATCAGCTTAACAGCAATTACTTGCAAAGTCAATATTTGGCTAGAAAATGAACTTTATCCCCCAAAACACATTTCAACATCATTGCAGCCCTGCCTTAAAAGGACCAGCTAACCTCTTTTCAGTGATTGCTCCATTAACACAGGTGTGGGTGTTGATGAGGACATGGCTGGAGATCAATCTGTCATGATTAAGTAAGAATGAGACCACTGGACACTTTAAAAAGAGGCTGGTGCTAGGCATCAGTGTTTCTCTTCTGTTAACCATGGTTATCTCTAAAGAAACACGTGCAGTCATCATTGCAATGCACAAAAATGGCCTAACAGGGAAGAGTATCGCAGCTATAAAGATTGCACCTCAGTCAACAATCTATCGCATCATCAAGAACTTCAAGGAGAGAGGTTCCATTGTTGCCAAAAAGGCTCCAGGGCGCCCAAGAAAGATCAGCAAGCACCAGGACCGTCTCTTAAAAGTGTTTCAGCTGCGGGATCGGGTTACCAGAAGTGCAGAGCTTGCTCAGGAATGGCAGCAGGCAGGTGTGAGTGCATCTGCACGCACTGTGAGGCGTAGACTCTTGGAGCAAGGCATGGTCTCAAGGATGGCAGCAAAGAAGCCACTTCTGTCCAGAAAAAACATCATGGACAGACTGATATTCTGCAAAAGGTACAGGCAGTGGACTGCTGAGGACTGGGGTAAAGTTATTTTCTCTGATGAATCCCCTTTTCGATTGTTTGGGAAATCAGGAAAACGCCTCATTCGGAGAAGACAAGGTGAGCGCTACCACCAGTCTTGTCTCATGCCAACTGTTAAGCATCCTGAAACCATTCATGTGTGGGGTTGCTTCTCAGCTAAGGGAATCGGCTCTCTCACAGTCTTGCCTAAAAACACAGCCATGAAGAAAGAATGGTACCAGAATGTCCTCTAAGAGCAACTTCTCCCAACCCTCCAAGAGCAGTTTGGCGATCAACAATGCCTTTTCCAGCATGATGGAGCACCTTGCCATAAAGCAAAGGTGATAGCTAAATGGCTCAGGGAACAAAACTTTTTGGGTTTTTGGGTTTTGGGTCCATGGCCTGGAAACTCCCCAGATCTTAATCCCATTGAGAACTTGTGGTCAATCATCAAGAGACAGGTGGACAAACAAAAACCTAAAAATTCTGACAAAATGAAAGCATTGATTGTGCAAGAATGGACTGCTATCAGTCAGGATTTGGTCCAGAAGTTGATTGAGAGCATGCCAGGGAGAATTGCAGAGGTCCTGAAGAAGAAGGGTCAACACTGCAAATATTGACTTGCTGCATTAACTCATTCTAACTGTCAATATAAGCTTTTGTTACTCATATGTTTGCAATTATATTTCTGTCTGTGATAAAAACATCTGTCAAACACACACATAAAAACCAGAGGGCAGCAGATCATGTGAAAATATAATATTTGTGTCATTCTCAAAACTTTTGGCCATGACTGTATGTGTAAGCCAAAATCAGGAGTGGAACAATCAGAGGAAAAGTATAATAGAAACCCGTCACCACTTCTGTATTTTTTTTACCCACCCCTGGATTTGGTTTACAAATACTGAGGTCAAAAAATTCTGAATGTGTGAACATGGCCTAAGATCGAAGAAGGGAACAATACCTCTGTACAAAGAGTTCAGTGGAGAATGTCACCATTTTTTCTGTGGGATAGAAAAAACTTCCCACAAACAAAGTTAATTTTAATCAATAGATCTTTGAATTATAATAAGTTCCACAACTAGATGTTTTTTAAAAAAATGTTCCTGTGCTGAGATAATCTTATAAATGTGCCCCTGCTGTGTACTGTGTAATGGCTGTGTCTGACCGTACAGGGACATGGTCTGATCATACCACAGCTCCTGTGCCAGGGGAAAAAACCAAAAGAGAGTATACAGACAGGACAGCAGAGGATCACAGCTGATTCTTTCTTTGAGGTAAAACATTGTTTAAACACAGGCAAAATGTTTTATCTCACAAAAAGAATCATATGTAATCCCACGTTGTCATGTCTGTATACTCTCTTTTGCTTCCCCCCAGCCCGAGAGTTGTGGTATTATATTCATTATGTAAACTAGGGGGCAGGTCACTGATGGATCAGTGACCTGTTAAAAGCCATAATGATGAATACCTAATCAGAGCACCACATGAAGGCCCCTCCACAGACCCCCCCACAGGCCGCCCCGTAGCACGAGCATATCATTAACTCAAAACTGAAAATAAAGACTAAACAACAACCACAAGACAGATTTCATCAACCCAGGTATCATTGTAATCAGTATAATGGTGCTATCCTGACACTGTCTGTAGGTTACTGTGCACAGTCCTGCTGACAGGCTCCCTTTAAGGTTGGGTTGACAGATATCCATTGCATCAGCTTCAGTTTTTGCAGTCTTATGCTACCCATCTGGATCATACCTGATGATAAAACCGAAGTAAAAATGCATTAATTGCCATTAGACTTTTTCACCATTTGGCTCCCAGGTGATGGTCTGGAGCCAGAACCCAACATTATAGGAAACATCAAGATCAAGTCATCGGACTAGCAAAACAACTGATACATCGGACAGGTGGGTACGACAAATCAAACAATGGGACCAGCTTCTCCATCAGTCCTTCAATGAATGAACTTAGACTTTGCAAAATTATTTTTTTTCAATTGTTTTAATTTCTCCTGCCCTGACTAATTTGAGGATGTACCCCTATGGTCTTGCATTTAGTTTCTTAATGTGCATTCTCACCACAGCCCCTGACATAAGGAGATCAGTGAGTAAGAATAAATAGGTTCATATAGTATGTTTAATATTGCACCAAATGTTGACATTTTTGCCACCAGTTGCCTTAATATGGTCCATCTTTATGCTCCATTTACGCAGTAAAAATGCTCTGATAGTTTTAGGGATTCATCCTTGGATACCTATAGTTAACATGCCTATCATTTTTAACATACTTGTCAACCCGTGACCTCCTATACTTCTGGAAAAGTTACAAAGTCTTCTGGACACCACACAAACATTCTGGGGGCGGCACTTCCCCAACATTACCTTTTCACGTGACACCAAGCAGGGGGTGTCCATATGCAAATTCACAAGGCAAAATGGTGAATAAGGTGCAGTCTGAAAAAAGGCGTGATTATGCACAACAAAATAAAAAATCTCCTTGTGCAAGGGGTTGTCCATTATGGGACAATATGGGACAACATGTTGTACAATATGGGACAATATAGGACAAGGTGTTGTACAATATGAGACATTATGGGACAAGGGGTTGTACAATATGGGACAATATGGGACAAGGGGTTGTCCAATATGGGACAAGATTGGACAGCAATGCTCAGGATGGCCACTGCTCTCCCGACTCTAGCGTCACAGCTAGATAGAAATATGGGACAAAGGGTTGTACAATATGGGACAATGTAGGACAAGGGGTTGTAAATATGGGACATTATGAGACAAGGTGGTTGTAAATATGGGACATTATGGGACAAGAGGATGTACAATATGGGACAATATTGGATAAGGGGTTGTACAATATGGGACTATATGGGATAAAGGGTAGTAAAATATGGGACAAGGAGTTGGACAATATGGGACATTATGGGACAAGGGATTGTAAAATATGGGACAATATGGGACAAGTGGTTGTCCAGTATGGGACAATGTAGGACAAAGGGTTGTAAAATATGGGACAATATGGGACAAAGGGTTGTACAATATGGGACAAGGGGTTGTACAATATGGGACATTATGGGACACGGGGTTGTCCAATATGGAACAATATGAGACAAGGGGTTGTACAATATGGGACAATATAGGACAAGGGGTTGTACAATATGGGACATTATGGGACAAGGGGTTGTCCAATATGGGACAGCATGAGACAAGGGGTTGTACAATATGGGACAATATGGGACAAAGGGTTGTACAATATGCGACAATATGAGACAAGGGGTTGTACAATATGGGACAATATGAGACAAGGGGTTGTACAATATGGGACAATATAGGACAAGGGGTTGTACAATATGGGACATTATGGGACTAGGGATTGTAAAAAAGTGGTTGTACAATATGGGACAATATGGGACAAGGGGTTGTCCAATATGGGACAATATAGGACAAAGGGTTGTAAAATATGAGACAATATGGGACAAGGGGTTGTCTAATATGGGACAATATGAGACAAGGGGTTGTACAATATGGGACAATATGGGACAAAGGGATGTACAATATGCGACAATATGGGACAAGGGGTTGTAAAATATGGGACAATATGAGACAAGGGGTTGTACAATATGGGACAATATGGGACAAAGGGTTGTACAATATGCGACAATATGAGACAAGGGGTTGTTCTACAATATGGGACAATATGGGACAAAGGGTTGTCCAATATGGGACAAGATCGGGCAGCAATGCTTGGGATGGCCACTGCTCTCCCGACCCTAGCGTCACAGCTAGATAGAAATATATGAAGCTGTTACGCTCGGGACAGGAGAGCCGCCGGCCAATCCGTGCATTGTGTTCCAATCTCGGTCTGATTTGTAGAGCCGTCTGACTACGCTCCTATTCTGAGCTCCTCTTTGCTGATTTACGACCACAGGCCACATCAAAGTTGAGTAGTAAGGGAAACAGTGAGCATATAAATGCCAACATTTTTAATAAAATCGAATATCAAAAAATATTTAAGTAAAAACAAGAAAAAGAAAATTGTCAACAGTAGTGGACAACCCATTTAAGCCTAAACCTGTTGTTGTTAGGTATCACTACTGCTCATGTTAAAGTACTCAATAAGAGGTATGGGACCAATTTTCAGTTTTAGTTTTCCTTAAATGTTTCAGAAAAATGCTCCAAATCATTTCTACATTTACAGGACGTTTATACCGGTGGGTACATTATAACTTCATCCATTTGACTTACTCATCGCTTTCATTCCCTCTGCCGTGCGCTGCGTTTCACTGTTTGCTGCATTTTATGTCTCTTTCATTCTAGAATTCACATAAAATCCTACAGAAAACAGCTAATGGATTTCTAAACTGTGTATTCCTGTAAAATGTGAGGAAACAGTATTTTAGGAGTGAAAATTACAATGCTTTTTAACATAGAAAACTGGTAGTGGTAAAATTACCTGCTAAACTGAAAGCCCAATTTAGCAATCCGCGGACCACTTACGGCACCATTAAATCAATCTTCCTACAGATACACTTGTAAAATTAATAGATTTGGACTTTGTTCCTGATTGTATCGAGCATGAGAATTTGGTTTGCAGGCATTTTTCGTTTTGCACGGTGTCTAGACTGTTTATAAAAATGCAGACAACGGGAACATTCAAACATTGTTATAAAATGTAACATCAAATGGAATATGACATTAGCTAAGTGCATTTACCTTGTAAACACCAGTCTGCTGACATGGGTAACCTTTCACAAAATCGCTCCATTTGACTGTTTAAGTGCTTTCAGACTGTACACTAAAAAAAAAAAAGAAAGGAAAAAAAAAGAAAAAAATCTGATGCTAAAAAAAAACCTAAAGTAACACCTGCAAATGCGCATCAGAGTTAATAATAGTCATCTGCGCTGCAAGCTGGAAGACATGTGCGGAGCAAATGCATTCACAGCTATATTAACCCTGCTCGTGTTCGGATATGTTCTAGTCCCCCACTACTTGACTTCTCGCATTAGAACTCCATTTGGAAAAACTGATGTCAATAGTATGTTTGCCATTAAAGGGAATCTGTCAGTAGGATCAACTCTCAGAAGTGAGATCAGGCGAGCAGACTGTCTGTCATTACATGTCTAACACTGGTGCATGTTTCACTTAAAATAAGCTCTGGAGGCAGATTCTCGGGGAGATCTATGTCCAGTCTATAGATCTTAACAGCTCAAAGGGATGGAGGATAGGGATGAGTGAGTAAGCTCATTACTCGAGATTTACGAACATGCAAGTAGTTTTGGCGTGCTCGGAGATTTAGTTTGTGTCGCCGCAGCTGCATGATTTGCGGCTGCTAGACAGCCTGAATACATGCAGGGATTGCCTGTTTGTTAGAAAATCCCCACATGAATTCAGGCTGTCTAGCAGCCGCAAATCATGCAGCTACGGCGACACAAACTAAATCTCCAAGCACGCCCAAACTACTCGAACACCCGAGCATGCTTGGAAATCTCGAGAAACGAGCATACTTGCTCATCACCAATGAAGGAGTTACCAGTATGAGACATGCAGACCAGGAGAGCAGACTGTCAGTCATTACATGTCTCATACTGGTAACACCCACTTTCACTTACAATAAGCCCTAGAGGCAGATTCTCGGGGAGATCTATGTCCAGCCCATAGATCTTTACAGCTCATTTACATATTGTGGAAAATGGGGATTTCTCTGGAATAAGACATTGCATCACAGATATCGAGGTATCATTTGATTCAGATTTCTAGGTCCTGCATGTCCATATAGAAATATAGAGGGTTGATCCTAGAGATAGATTTTTTTTTAATGGGTATTCCCATGCTGATAATTTTTGGCACATTCACAGGATATTTCACAAACCTGGCATAGACATCTGATAGATGTGAGTCCTTTCCTTATCTCGAGAATGGAGCTGTGTTATGTTTCGGTAGCTGAGGAGTGCAGGTAAAAAGGCAATACACCAGAACAGTTGGAATCTATGAGATTGCAGTACCCTGACTAACCACCACAACTAGAGGCAGCCGTGGAGCGTTCCTACGTTGGTCCTAGACGCCTCGTCACAGCCTGAGAAACTAACTACACCTAAAGATAGAAAGAGGAAAGCTATCTGCCCCGGAGCAGATCCCCAAAGAACATAGAAAGCCCCCAAACATGTAATGGCGGTTAGACAAGAAGAAATACTGACACAGACAGAAAATAGTATGAGCAAACGTTGGGGCCCAAACTACCTAAATAGAAAAGGATAGGAAGGGCACTTACTGCAATCCCAAAAAACCCTGAAAAGCACCAACTCTACTAATTTCAAAAACACCTGAGATCACACGACCTCTACCACCTAAATTAGTTCTCTGGTGTAACAAAATCAAAACAGCAGCCACTGAAAAAACTGGAAAAAGAAAATGTACAAACATCAGTGGCTGAACTAAACTGAGAGGGCAAAAGCCCCCGGAGGGGACCCTGAAGGCCCCCACAGAAGTGCAGGACAAAATGCAAAAATCAAGCACAAAAACAAAAAGAAGAAAATGTCTTATCTGTTAGCAGGAGATGCAGACACGACACAGCAGGCTACAAAGGAAACAGGAATCAAGGATTGAGACCAGAACAATTGATCACCGGCAACCCTGATGGGAAGGCGACTCCCTTATATAAGACCAGTCAGTAACACCTGATTCCCAATCCTCACAATCTTCACTGGACAGTCCAGTACCGCTTGTAACCACCAGAGGGAGCCTCTGCTCAGAACTCATTTCAAGTCCATTCACAACAGAGCTGATTTGTGCTGGGAATGGAGCGGTAGCTGAGCATGCACTTCTCCCTCTATTCATTTATAGTGGAGTTCCAGAAATGCATGCTGTTCCATTTTCAAGCAAATTGATAGACAGAGCCACACATACTGCGAAAACCTCTCTATTCCCAGCAAAGAATGTCAGGCCTCCTTCTGTGTCTGAGATAGATTAACCTTGGCTCAGTGGTTAGCACTGTTGCTTTGAAGCGCTGGGGTCCTGGGTTCAAATCCCACAAAGGACAACTTCTGCAAGGAGTTTGCTTGTTCTCCTCATGTTTGCGTGGGTTTCCTCCAGGTTCATCGGTTTCCTCCCACACTCCAAAGACAGACTGATGGGGAATCTAGATTGTGAGCCCCAATGGGAACAGCAATGAACGTGTATGTGTAGCACCGGTGTCCCTGCACACTCCCCTCCACTGACTCACTCACCATCGGTGCCCCCGTACTGCACTTCCTCCTTCTGCTGCCCGGGATCTGCTCGCAAACCCCTCAGCACTGTGCTTAGGGTGCGCTCTCCCTCCTTCTTTAAGGTAATAGATAAAGCAAGGGAGACACAAAAGCGCAATAGGGTATTATCCGATAGTAAGTTAGCACTTTTTAAGTAAGAAGCTGCTCACCTGGTATTAGGTGGTTAAAGCACATGTAGGAGAGGCGGCCGCAGAACCACAGGTCGGTCAACGACCTGACAATACAATACACTGCAGAAAAGATGTAGATTCCAGTCCGAGCTGCCCAAATAATAGATTTCCAAGACGTAGTAACAGTTAAGAAGTGGTTTAATCTACGCGTTTCAGGGTGTATACCACCCCCTTCCTCAGGAAAATGCCACATATAGCTTCAAGCTATGAAAGGGAAATACTGCAGTGTATTGTCCTTTTTTAAGGTAACAGAGAGCGCCGTCCTAAAGTGTCCCAATCCAATGGCAAGGAGACACTTATTATTTTAAGGCACCTCAACCTGATGGAAGATGCCTGAGCAACATGTATACTCTGGTTGTTTGCATGCTTGCTAGATCTCAGGTCCCCTGTTATAGTTCATCTTCAAGTACCTGCCTGCACCCGCCAATGCCTGCCTGTATACCAGCCATACCTGACAGCATCTGTCAGTGCCTGCCTGTATACCAGCTGTACCTGCCTGCACCTGCCAGTGCCTGCCGGTATACCAGCTGTTACTGTCTGCACCTGCCAGTGCCTGTTTGCATACCAGCTGTCCTCGCCAGCACCTGCCGTAAAGTAGGTAGTCGACTGTTTACAGATTTTGCAGTGTTGCCCAGGAGCTTCAAATGATCAGGATCAAAAGTACCAGTGGTAACCCTTTACCCAACATATTGTTATGGTATATACTACGTGTATGACATACTATTATATGGTGTGAATAATACCTATTTAAATATAATCCACATTGTTAATTAAAAGGATTAAAGAGGTTGTTCCTATAAAGTAATTTTCCAATGGAGAACCACTTTCTATGGGCAGAAAAGATTTACTTTGCATTAAACCATGGAAATGTTCATCTGACATTTTCATTAACATTGAAGGGAAAAGTAAAAAAAAAAATCTATACATTTTGATTCATAGGAAAAGTACATGTACAGTACTGCACGTCATAAGTAAATGTCTGTTTCTTCTCCATAACCTTATATACAGTATGACACAGAGGAACACTGCCCCCGCTGGTAGGACTGTTGTATTACATTCAAACAATAGCTTTCCTGATCTTTGATTTTCTGATCTTGGTGACATTGTGTTTTGTGTCTTCACACGTTTTCAAGTGCGCACGGTTTTGAATTGTTTCGAGCGTGTGTTTCAAGTATCTACATTGCTGAGATCAATAGAGAGATTCTGCATACAACTCAATGCATCACAGAGGGAGCTGGTTGTCTTTAGGCTATGAGAGGCTGGAAACACCGGGAGCATATTTAATAACTGGTCTGTTTATAGACTTTTGAAGAATTCAATTGTGTAATTAACTTCAACAAAGGCAATAATATATTACAATTAACACTGTTTAGAAGGGCGCTCCACTTCTGGTTATTCGCTAGAAGGCCAAAAAGACACTTTACAACTTCTAAGATAAGGGTCAAAGCTAGTAGAGTAGCTGCTGGTGGTGGGGAAGTAGCAGAGGGGACCTACCATGTAAAACCTTGTCAATATACAGTATGTAAGAGTGGTGGACTGCACTGTTGCGCTCCTACATTGCGTTTTATAGATATGCTGTGTCGTGTGAAGCGTGAACTGTGTGTTACGGTTTTAGATGAAATGTAGTTAATTCATCGTGTGGCACATGTATTGCTAGTGTAATAGGCATTGTGTGCAGTAGGAATATAGGGAATGTAAAGTATAAGATAAATTATATAATACACAGTTTGTGATAGGAGATCTGTCCAGTTACATTTAGCAGGGACAGACATAGTTAAGGTTGGGACTAGCCCATTGTGGGAGGGAAAAGTCCTACTAAAAAGGGCTTGGTTACTGATAGATGATCAGATAGGGAAGTACAGTAACCAAAATCAAGTTCAAGTGCAGTGGGCTGCTAGTGACAGCAAGAATTTATCGTAGGAAACCCTTGTGGACATTCCTACAATGTCCGAAGCTCACGGCTCAATGCAGGTACTACAAAGAGTGCTTTATCCTCTGGCATACAGTGGACAGTGGACGTGGAACTGCGTGAAGGGATGGTAATGGACCCTGAGTGTACTGCGGAACTGGACAGGAAAACCCTTGGGTTGACAGAGTCAGTAAACGTAGGGATAGTCCAGGAGGACCGGATAGTAATGCTGGAAGCGTACTGTAATAAGGAAACAAGGAATAAGAAGTGCTGTACCCGATTCTGCGTGTTACAATCCGATGATCTTGGAACAGTCCAGTAAACTTTGGGTTGTTAAAGAAAACTTGTTGTCCCCTGTGTTATGTGCGGAGGCTCCTGAAGATGGAGACCTGGAGACAGCGGAGACCTGCGGCCTACACATGAGTGAGATGCACTCCACACCTGACAGCACACTGGAACTGGGAGACGATTTTCCTGTAAAGTGCCAGGGCATTATGGAGCAGTAGCTCGTCCATGGCTTCGGCCCTTGGTCACTTTACATATAACTATATGGTAGATCACTTCAGCACACAACATTGTGTATAAGGAACGCTTTCGAGAACAATGAGGTAACTGTTGGTAAGGCACACATGTAGCACCGTCAAGGCTCACTAGGTGAGGTGGATCTTCTAAGCCTTAGGCCTGGGTGGACACATGGGCCACAGGTGTTAATGCAGGAAGCTCAAAGGAGGCAGGTGGACAGCTAGGACTTGGCACACACAGGAATCTCAGAAGCAGCAGGACGGATGACGTGTCCCCCAGCGCAAAGGTAAGCACACCAAACACAGAAGTCTAGAATCTCAATCCCAAGACACAGGTGTGTGTGCGTCAATGGGCCTTAAATAGGTGTAGGGAGATGATGTCACAGATTCACATTGGGCAACCTGCAAAACCCAACATGGAGCACAACAGAGAGCAGTGGACCCTTCCAACGTTGCACTATGCACTTTACTTCACTTACCCTCTACCCTTTCACTCCCGAATAATTTTTATATAAATTTGTCTTATCATATGTTCCTTACACAAATTCACACCATTGTCATCACTCATTTACATTTAATATTGCATTACACTATATTACAGTTGGTCTTTATTATCACACTTTTAAACACCTTTTAACATATGTATAATAATTTTCTCACACATAATTTTATATATTTTTTTACTCCAATATTATTCCCATCTTTTAGCGTTGATGTACTTATGCTGCAACTGCTGCTGTTATTATTATATCAATCTGCTCGAAAATAATCTTGTTATTTTTGCTCATTATACATTTTTTTGCTCACTCCCTAGATCGTCTATGCATTTGCACACTCACCGCCTGAAAACCATGTTTTTAATTATTCACAATGCGCATGCGCAGTTCCGACTTGCAGGTCCTTTCCTCGTCGCGTCTCTCTCTGAGCCCGGGCCGGGTCACGTGACTGGACCGCGATCATGTGATAGTCACGTGGCTACGGTCACTCTCGCGTCATCCGGGCCGGCCTCCTCAGATGACGTGGAAGAGGTGGAACCCGGCGCGCTGTGCAACTATGACATGCGCCACAAACGACCGTCTGAGGCTAATCCACGTGGCGGTCTCCCATTGGTCTGGGGCATTATTTAGAGTGCCTCCTGCTGGCCTCAAGCCTTATCACCTGATGAAGGCTACATGCCGAAACACGTGTCAGTCCAGCAGGAGGAGAAGTCTACAGGTACTGATTCAAACTTATATTAATATTTGCTGCACACCCCTTTTGATATATTATGTATGTGTATATTTATCCCTCTGACTTTTGAATATTTGGTGTATCTGGTTGAGTGAACAATATGGATATGTATTCCTTACCATAATTATATATCTGATACACCTGTTTAATTAACTATCCGTACATTCATCTCCTCCTGCTGTTTTGTCGCCCCGTTTGATCACTGTGCCTATATGTGATAAAAATCTTTTGTATTTTATGCACTATGCTAATAAAGATTTACTTGATATATCTGTTTGGGCTATATATATTTTCTGTGAATAGGTTATATTAACCACAGTTGTCAGACCAGACCCTATCATTTGTATTCCAGCATCTAATGAGCGTGTGCAAAGATCATTGTTTGTTCATTACCTGGTATGATTGAACCTGTATAGCCGAGTGGAAGGACTGTGATAACCAATACAGTCTAAATTGTGCATGGATATGTTGGCGTAATGATTGTTTCCCAATCAAGCTACTACACCATAACAATGGGCCGCTACACAGCACCAAAACCAAGACAATTGATTTGAAATATCTCAACTTTCATGTGTTTTCAGGCAATAAACAAAGGACATTCGTAGGCAGGACCCAGTGGGGGAGTTCCAACAAAGCTTCTTCACCAGATTTCTGGTGAAAAGAAGTATTGAAAGTTGCACAAAAGGTTGTGCAAGAAAAAAATAACTTTTGGCATATTTACACCATTCTTGTCCTAGCTCTAAAGAAAAGTGGACATTGCTGGGTTGGAACGGCGAGTGAGATGTGATGACCCCTGCTCGTCAAATTCATGACGAGTGTTGGCATGCGCTACCCCACAAATCTTACTGCAGTGGGGGCTGGAGTAAGTTTTGTGGAGAGGCTCACATAGCAATGCATCCCATTATGCGCCTCCTCTCATTCTGGTCTTGATGATTCCCCCCTTTTATTCAGTGGTCGGCACACAGTGCTACGACTACGCGCTAAGGAGGATCGCTGTGACGTGTCAGTGGGCTTACGCATTATGATGAAATAATAAACTAGAACTTCATGTTTAGCACTGAAAATCTTGCTTAGCCACAGTAGATCTTTGTATAGTACTGGAATCGGAGGTCTAAGGGCCTGTGCACATGTTGCGGTTTTTGCTGCGGTTCCGCAGTGGTTTTTGCGATGCGGAACCGCTGCAGAACCGCACGCCATGTACAGTACAATGTTAGTGAAGGGGAAAAAAAAAGCTGTGCACATGCTGCGGAATTTTCCACGCGGATTGGGTGCGGTTTCAAAACCGCAGCATGTCAATTCTTTGTGCGGATTCCGCTGCGGTTTTACACCTATTCCATTATAGGTGTAAAACCACAGGGCAAATCTGCACCAAAACCGCAGTAAATCCGCGCTAAAACCGCAGTGTGGTTTACCTGCGGTTTTAGCAAAATCCGCGCAGAAAAATTTGCAAGTGAATCCGCAACGTGTGCATGGGGCCTATGTCTTTTTTTCTACATTTATGGACTATTTACAAGTACACAGATTCTCGAAGGATCGGATTAGAATTCAACTGTGAAATTCGCAGTTCCACCCAAATTTGACCACTTTGAGATTTCTTTTCCACTGCA
Organism: Oophaga pumilio; assembly: GCA_009801035.1. NCBI lineage: Eukaryota > Metazoa > Chordata > Amphibia > Anura > Dendrobatidae > Oophaga > Oophaga pumilio. The sequence goes on from VIAB01000040.1 coordinate 419,386, forward strand.
CAAATTGAATTTCAAATTTCGAAAGATCCACTAATTTCTAGTAATTATACTTTGTTCAAGTCTTTTTTTTATCCATATGTGATTGGGAAAATATCATTGATCACCAACGAGAAAATGGTCAGGTCTAAACACAACTGGTAGATGGTATTCATGGTCTCGAAACTGAAGGCTAAAATATTTTCCCTACATTAGAGAACTGCCTCTAGATGTCAATGCAGGCTTCTAATCTACAATGCCTATACACTGGTGATTACATAGAAAAAATATGAAAAACTCCCAACATTTTTTTTTTAAATCTCTTAAGATAAATTATGGATGCGATTAACACCCAGCCATTTCCATTTTTTTTTTTACAGGTGAATTAACTTTCTCTTACTAAGCAAGAAGGAAATCTATTTGCCAGTCATAAAAAGAAAATAATTAACATGTAAGGTATGTAAATGCCTGTTTCAGTGAATGGGTTCGAGCCCATTAGATAGACTGCTAGACTAGAACAATCTCCGTTCTCATTTACTTAACAATATTACATATCCTATAAGTAATAGGTAAAAATTGCTCGTAAATTGATCCTTGTTTGGGATGGATGGCCCTGCGGAATATTATATTCTGCTAGGTGTTCTCGTAATGTATCCTTAAAGCAGCTCTTTGTCAATGGCTATTAATTTAATTTCCCTCAAGATTAAACGCTGCTAGAAGGGTCGATCTAATGATAATGCTGTGGAAGTGTATAACATGCAATCCCCTAACAAAGTGGTATTATCCGTATAGCTCCCTCAAGAGGTGCGAGCAATGAAGTCCTGTCACTATCCAGATTCAGCAGCAAATGGCTGCTGCATTCCCTGCTTCTGCTTTTATACAGGCTGATAGTTATTCATGAGTTGCTGGGCTGGTACAGGTGATATGAGAGCTGCATGGCATTATAGGGAAGCTCGCTTGGCTGTGCTCGAGATTATGCTAGCCTTCTGTGACTGATGCAATGGTTAAAATAAATGTGATTATTTTAGGCAAATTGCACAAAATGTTGGAAATTTACTTGGCTCAATGACTTCGTAAAAATTAGATTAACAAATCTCTGGTAAACACAGCATCAGATATAAATGAAACATTTCCGCTTTCCTTGATATCCCAGTATTTACCAAGTTGCAAAAAACCTGTCAATTATTCCGTATTGTTACTGAAGGAAACACCGGGTCCATTGTTAACTTGTCATCTGCAGCAATAGTTCACTATTAAACCACGAATGCTTTCCTGATTGCATTAAGCCGTACATAATGCTGACAGTATATTGTGCTGATTGCGTATTTGACGTCAGACCGACTCCTCTCTGACATGTGAGGACATTTTCACATTGTAACACGATGTCTATGAATGGTTTAGCATGTGGAAAGGACACTCATTATATACATTGTAGTCTTTATCTTTATACATGCCAAGCTTGTAACAAAAAAGAAAGACAATTGTTTATGACTTTATCATCACTTTTTCTTCTATTTTTGAGAGGGGAGAAAAAAATGTGATTCTTTTTAGTTTGGAATATTTCAGATGAGGCAATTATGTTTTTTTAATCATTTTTTTGTCTTATTTCATTACCATCATGAAGGATTTTATTAGGACTTAAAAAAAATTTTAGCTTATTTTTTGTTTTCTTTTTAGCTTTTTTTTTTTTTTTTTTAATCACAATGTGTTACTGAAACCTGAGACCCTAACTACTTTTGTTTTTGATTTCACACGTTCGACAGTTGGTCAGTATTTTACATCAGTATCTGTAAGCCAAAAGTAAGTGGGGAACAATCAGAGGAAAAATATAATAGAAACACGTCACAACTTTATCACCCACTCCTGGCTTTGGCTTACAAATACTGATGTGAAATACTGAACGTGGCCTAAAATAATTTTCGAGCTGCCGACCCATTGGTTGAAAATTCCAACGTAGTAATATGGATTATTGGAGAATTATGGGTCTCCTCCGCTGCTGATGTATATCCAATTAAAGAGTCAAATCAAACGTGAGTAGTATCAGTGTGGTTTATTCTCTACATGTAATCCAACTCTGTGATCTCTGTTGTTCTGAAGAAGTCGGATTGCTTTGAAACACATATAGAATAAAATATGATACAATATGATACAATAGCAATAGGTCCCTTAAAGAGAAACATTTGCTAATTTTTTATTATTTACACTGTTTACTTCCTCTAGTTACCGCTGTTCTACTGATTCTTGAACAGCTTTTCTTTTTCTTCTGGTCTCCTCTGTTCCAAAGTTATGCCCCTTACCAGTGATAGTTGGGGGCTCTGTTGGAAACCAGTGATAGTTGGGGGTCCTTTGGAGACCAGTGATAGTTGGGTTTCTGTTGGAGACCAGTGATAGTAGGGGGTTCTGTTGGAGAATTTGCATTGGAGCCCACAAGCTTGAAATTATGTCAAAAGTTAGTAAAAATTCCCAAAAGACCCAAACTGTTGTGTTATGTGATGTCCATTTACAAATAGCCCATTGCTTAGTCCATTAATGAATTTGATGGCCCTCGTTGCACATATTTTTTTTAGCTTAGATAAGTGAGGCCTAATTTGTGCTTCTGTTTCTCACTATTTTTAGGATGTAAAGATATGAGCATTTGTGCCAGTTGTATTTATTAGTTAGTTGTATCTATTAGATCATAAATAGTCAGAAAAGTCTAATTATCCCACTTATGACACCATTCACATCACATTTTTGCCATATACAGATCCCAAATAACTCTCTAAATGTGTCCATAGGGGTCCATTGGTCAGATGGGGGTGAAAAAAGCGTCTTGGTCTGGTCGATCTGGAGGTCAATAAAGGATAGCATAGTGCAGTGGAGTACACTATTCCATACAATGGTATGCAATAAGAACATGTGCCCTACGAAGATATCACTGGCTTTCACTAAACGTGTATGCAGGTTTTACTAATGTGTCAGGACACAGTATACTGCCACTTATTGTGGAAAAAAGGTATATTATAAGTACACATGGGCAATGAAAAGGACATTATTAGGCCTCTGTTTACCATAGCAAGAAATGGACACAATGCAATCATGTCATAAGAACAAGCACAGAGAAGAGCTACCAGGATGGTGAGCGGACTGCAAAGTATGTCCTACGAGGAACGGTTAAAGGATCTGGGAATGTTTAGCTTGCTAAAAAGAAGGCTAAGAGGAGATTTATAGCTGTCTACAAATATCTGTAGGGCTGTCACATTGTAGAGGGATCATCATTATTCTCATTTACACATGGAAACACAAGAAGCAATGGAAAGAAACTTAAAGGGAGAAGATACAGATTAGATATTGGAAAAAAACTTTTTGACAGTGAGGGTAATCGTTGAGTGGAACAGGCTGCCACGAGAGGTGTTGAGTTCTCCTTCAATGGAAGTCTCAAACAGAGGTTGGACAGACATCTGTCTGAGATGGTTTAGTGAATCCTACATTGAGCAGAGGGCTGGACACAATGACTCTGAGGTTAATTTTATGATTCTATGATAGGGGTGGTGATGAGCTGACAGATGGAGCACTCTCCATCTGTCAGAACTACTTTGATGCTGTAGTCGCTATTGACTGCAGAATCTCGAAAGTTAAACTTTTGGGATCAGACCTAGCTCCAATGTAAAATGAAAATGATTCATTAGTATAATTCTATGTGGACATAGGAGTAGCGATTGGGAGGTACAGAATTAGCAGTCATACCTTAGGCCTCGATCCAAGAGGGGGGTCCTAAAGGCATATGCCACATAGCAAGACACTAGTTTAGAACTATAATTGCTCATAGGTGAGGGGATCCTAGTTATAGAGTTTGCAATGGTAAACAAGAAATACATTTTATATGTTACCTATATTAGATCCAGTGCTGGGTGCTGCATTGTCTGATCTCTGCTGCCAGGTCCCTCTGCTATTCCATGTTTCCAGCACTGCTACATCAAGTCCCGCTGTGCCAGCTCTGCTGCATCGCATCTGCAGCTCTGCTACACCAGTTCCTCATTGCAAGCCAACTCTGCTACATTACTGTTCCAGCTCTAATGTTCCAGCACTACACACTTGTCACTGTTGTTCCAATTTGCTGCACCAGTGCTGCCTGTCCGCACCTCATGGCAAATGCTTATTTGGACTAAGGGCTTCGAGGACTTACCTCCCCAGGTGACATTATATCTTTGCTTTAGGAAAATGAACAATACGTATTGAAAAGTTGCTGCTTCAGGGATCAAAAAGCAACTTTTTTTGTCCCCAGGTGGCCCCTGCAATACGACTATTAGAGATAATTTTCTCAGTTCGAGATTTATTACCGTACACAAACACAAGTCTCCAGACTCGGCGCTCTCATATTGAAGAGAGCAAATAGAAAGTTCAAGCACATTATCAAACATGTCTAGGGCTCTTGTCTGTAACTGTGTGCTCAGATATAGAATTTCTATCCCAGATGTCCGGGTTAAAGACTTTTGTGCGAGGAATGTCACACTTATTTATTCTAAGGAGTACATATCATGCTGCCGAGTCAAATCATGGTCCAATATATGTCAGCTCAGTGTTACATCATGCAGGATGAGGCATTGATTATTTGTGATATGAAGTTACGCTCTTCTGTTATACAGTTGCCAATAGCAATTTACGTTTTGAACTCAAGAGTCCGGTAGATAAAAGCTTTGCTTGACGGTTACAGAAGCAAACAAGAATAGTGTGAGACGCAATGCCAACTTCAGACTTTCATGGAAAAAAAATGCAAAAAATGGCCCTGATTCATCAAACAGTTTATGCCAAAATTCTGGGTAAAAGCTGTTTGGAATGTCGCAAATTTTGCGGAACCCATAGCTGCACATAGGTTTAGCCGGGGGCACCACACCTCTTTATCCAGACTGTTATATAAAACCGCCAGTCTTGATAAATCATTATTTCTCCAGTTTATGCTCTTTTAGTCATTGAATGTGGGCAGCATGGTGGCTCAGTGGATAGCACTACAGCTTTGCAGCGCTGGAGTCCTGGGTTCGAATCCCACCTAGGACAACATCTGCAAGGAGTTTGTATGTTCTCCCCGTGTTTGCGTGGGTTTCCTCCGGGTACTCCGGTTTCCTCCCACACTCCAAAAAACATACTGATAGGGAATCTAGATTGTGAGCCCCACCGGGGACAGCGACGATAATGTGTGTGCAAATTGTAAAGCGCTGCGGAATATGTTAGCGCTATATAAAAATAAAGATTTATTTATTTATTTTTATTTTATGTCCTGGAAGGATTATGGAAGGTACGTCAAACAAGTCTGGGCAGCATGTAGAGGTAGTGAGTTGTAAAGCACTTACAACTTCCTGTGACCACTTCGTTGTAAGTAGCTATAAAGGTTGTTATTTACTTTTTATCAGTTTAAAAAAAGGGCCCATTGCTGCCTTTAAATAATAAAAATAAAACTTACTTATCTACCAGACCACTTTTTAAACTACAGCTTATTAGCTTAGAAATTAACTCACCGTGGTCTTAAAATTAAAAAAATACAACTTCTAGACATCTACTGCTCATCCATACTGCTTGAGTTTTGCACAATGATATTTTTCCAGTGAGAGGCATCAGGTGGTTACTACAGCCAATCAGACGTTAATGATTGGCTGCAGCGATTATGATTTTTGGAGCTTGAAGAAATTAGTAGGAGACAGTTGTTTTTAAGGATTGTTCTTCTGTGAGATGTTTTTGAATTTAGTGTGGGGACTTGCCAGTAAGAGCATCCTTGACAAGGGCTGCAAGCTTGTGTATTTTGGCCAGAATATTGAACAATTCCTCATGTATTATGTACTGTCACGCAGGATGAGGGAAAAATTTAGTGCACCACAATGGGAAGCGGGAGGGGAAGCCCAAACACTAGGGAAGGGGGAAGTGAAGAACCCTAGGCAGATCTGACAAGTCCCTGACTCCCCTAAATAGGTTCCATACCTATCGTCGAGCAGGAACCTAATCCCTGACTGTCCCTAGCGATAGGCCCTAGATGGGGGGATGGGGTGTGCGCTAGTCAGCCCTCACTGAAACTGCAGACAACACGGGTAAACAAACGAGGGAATACACTTAACTTCAGAAGACACAAGAGAGATCACGCCACTCCTCCAAGAGAACTCCAATAAGATACTAGTTGACTAATAGCAATTCAAACCAGGACAGAGGAAGATAGAGCTATCACCAGCACCTTTCTGAAGAGACTAAAGGTATATAAACATCCAGCAAGGGTGTGTCAATCAGCAGCAGAAGGTGGAGGTCACTGCTAGGTCCTAGAGGGAGAAGGATATCGCTATACAACAGAAATAAAAAGATCAAGAAGGTGCTTGAGGAGTCAAGTGCAATGACCTTCAACAGCTGAATCCAGAACGGCTGTCACACCCGTGACATATACATAATTTTTCATCATTTTTATTGCACATTTTTCCATTTTTTTTGCAAGATGCAGCCAGGCTCTTTAGTGTTGGTTGTGTGAATTGAGGTGTCAGTCCTTGTGGGCTGCACTTATACAATGTTGGGCAGGCCACCTGATCCAATAATATGAGTGGTTGTTTCATCAGTATCTTGTACCTGTTCGTCCCCCGCCTTTATCATGGAGGTCTGCTGTGTCTTGCTAGTGCATTGTTAATCTGACCTCTTGTTGGTAAGGATGTTTCCTTTTCTTTAATGTTTTTTTATATTTACGTCCTACTGTAAACAGAGACAGTTTTTTTCCAATTTGATGATTAGCTGCAGTGGTCTCATCTGTCCCCAAGCTGGAAGACGAATGCAGAAATTCAGCAGGGGATATTGGCAGCTGTACAGAGAAGTGGCTGAAGTCCAGTAGATGAGTATGCATTTTTTTCTTTTAAAGATGGGCCCATTTTAAACTAATAAAAAGTATTGGACAATCCCTTTAAAAATCGGTGTCCACATAGAAGTAAGATGACTGCAAAATTCACTAAAAAATGTGAAAAAAAAATTGTATAAACATACTGAGTGATTGGGGTCAACACTTACCAAGTCTATCACAATGACTTCATTCCCTCAACCTCTAAAGACTGACAAATGGTATACACTGACTTCATTAACTAAAAACAAAAATCAATCATTTTCTGTCGGAGTGATCCTCTCTGCCGATTACATCACTGTGGTGCCATAAGAGAAAAGCCACAAATCGAAAGTAAGTAGCTGTTCTCCGAGGAGCTTCACTGACCCAAGTGTTGACATGAAATTCTGCAGTTCTTGGTTTTGACACAAACTGTAAATCAGTGATCAGCGCATATGTGTGACTGTACTAAGATGTCTAATGTGTTTGCCACACTTATCAAGCCCCACCAAAAACAAATTAGTAGAGTTGAGTGAAAAGATTTGGAGGAACCTAGCCCGGTGGCCATGTCAATAGTCCGTGTCTGCCAGACCAGTGCCGGTGTATCTCCTCCTACCTGGTGGCATGCAACATCATGTGTGCGTCACACCGTAATCGTGAAATGGCGCTGCTTATCAGAAGCGGTGCTGGAGATACCAGACAGTAGAAGGAGGTCCTCAGGGCTCTGATCTGGCAGCCACGGACTACTGATCAGTGACCTACAAATCTTTTTGCTCAACTCAAATTTGAAAGCGATGCATGGTGTTTGAATGATCCCGCATTTTCTGCCAATAATACAGATAAGGTTTCTCATAACACACAATCGGCACAAATGACACATTGAAGCTATTAATTTTATACACTAAAACGGGAATTTGGGTTAGCAAAAATAAAAATTCAGCCAAGGCGTTTTAATATTCTGCTAAGATAAGGGTTATTCATCCCATTCTATCCTATGAATTCTGAGTTTACGGATGGAAAACCACCACTTAGCAATTTTAGCAAGGAACAGAACATAAGCAAGAGTGAAACGTCCATGGTTTAAATGGACAAACCATTAATTTCACTAAGATCTGTGTAATATCTCATTTCATCTGTGGAGACACTTGAACACTTGTTTCTATCTTCTCTGACAAAGGAACACCTTGTGAACAGGTTATACAGTGGCTTGTGAAAATATTCACCACCTTGGCATTTTTTGTGTTTTGACACCTCACAACCTGGAATTTCACAGTTTTTTTAGGGTTTCCATCAGTTCATGTAAAGAACATGCGTACATAGTAACATAGTTATTAAGGTTGAAGGAAGACTTTAAGTCCATCTAGTTCAACCCATATCCTATCCTAACCTGCCCTAACATGTTGATCCAGAGGAAGGCAAAAAAAACCCAAGTGGCAAACAGTAAGCTTCACATTGGGGAAAAAATTCCTTCCCGACTCCACATACGGCAATCAGACTAGCTCCCTGGATCAACGCTGTATCTAGGAAACTAGTGAATATAGCCTGTAATATTATACTTTTCAAGAAAGGCATCCAGTCCCCTCTTAAATTTTAGTAAGGAATCACTCATTACAACATTAGAAGGCAGAGAGTTCCATAGTCTCACTGCTCTTACAGTAAAGAATCTGCGTCTGTGATTATGACTAAACCTTCTTTCCTCCAGACGTAGAGGATGCCCCCTTGTCCCCGTCACAGGTCTAAGAGTAAAAAGATCATTAGAAAGGTCTTTGTACTGTCCCCTCATATATTTGTACATTGTAATAAGATCACCCCTAAGCCTTCGTTTTTCCAAACTAAATAACCCCAAGTGTAATAACCTGTCTTGGTATTGCAGACCCCCCAGTTCTCTAATAACCTTGGTCGCTCTTCTCTACAACTGTGAACATTTGGTTTTCTTTTTATCATGAAGCAAACAACAAATAGGACAAAATAAGTGAAAACTTCAGTGAACATAACTATTCACCCCCCTAAAGTCAGTACTTTGTAGAGCCTCCTTTTGAACCACTTACAGCTACAAGTTGCTTTGGATAAGTGTCTGAGCTTTCCACATCTTGCCACTGGGATTTTTACCAATTCCTCAAGGTAAAACTGCTCCATCTCCTTCAAGTTAGATGGCTTACTCTAGTGAACAGCAATCTTCAAGTCTGATGACAGATTCTCAATTGGATTATGGTCTGGGCTTTGATTAGGCCACTCAAAAATATTTGAATGTTTACCCTTAAAGCACTCGAGTGTTGCTTTAGCAGTATGCTGTGGGTCATTGTTCTGTTGGAAGGTGAACCCTCCATCCCAGTCTCAAATCACTGACACACTGAAACAGATTTTGCTCAAGAATATTGCACCTCCCATATTCCTATCAATCTTGCACCATTTTACCTGTCCTTGTTGCCAAAAAACATCCCCACAGCATGATGCTGCCACCACCATGTCTCACTGTGGGGATGGTGTTCTTGGGGTGATGAGCTGTGTGGTTTGGTGCCAGACACAGCGTTTACCTTGGTGGCCAAAAAGTTCAATTTTGGTTTCATCTGATCATAGCACTGTTCTCTATACATTTTGGGAGTCTCCCACACATCTTTGGGCAAACTCAAAATGAGCCTTACAATTTTTGTGTGAAAGTAAAGGCTTTTTCTACCCACTCTTCCATAAAGGCCACCCCTATGTAGTGTATGGCTTATTAAGGTCATATGGACAGATACTCCAGTCTCTGCTTGGGAGCTCTGCAGCCTCTTCATGGTTCCCTTTGGTCTCTGCTCTGCCTCTCTGATTAATGCCGTCCTTGACCGGATGAGAGTTTTGTTGAGCTGCCCTTACCTGGCAGGTTTGTTGTGGTTCCATGTTCTTTCCATTTGATGATAATGGACTTGATGGTGCTCTGGGGGATCATCAGAGATTGGGATTTTTTTTTATAACCCAACACTGACTTGTCCTTCTCGACAACTTTGTCCCTGACATGTTTGGAGATCTCCTTGGTCTTCATGTTGGTGTCTGGAGACCTCCTTGGTCTTCATGGTGGTGTTTGAAGATCTCCTTGGTCTTTATGGTGGTGTTTGGAGACCTCCTTGGTCTTCATGGTGGTGTTTGGAGACCTCCTTGGTCTTCATGGTGGTGTTTGGAGACCTCCTTGGTCTTCATGGTGGTGTTTGGAGATCTCCTTGGTCTTCATGGTGGTGTTTGGAGACCTCCTTGGTCTTCATGGTGGTGTTTGGAGATCTCCTTGGTCTTCATGGTGGTGTTTGGTTACTGGCGCCACTTGTTAATGGTGTTGCAGCCTCTTTGGCCTTTCAGAAAAGGTAAAATCTATATACTGACAGACATGTGCAGGCAGGTGGACATCCTGTCACTAAGCATGGGACTTATGAAGTTAATTGCATGCACCAGAAATTTTCAAGGGCTTCATAGCAAAAGGGGTGAATACATATGCACATGCCAATTTTTAGTTATTTGATCCCATACATTTAATTTATTCCTATATTTTTCTCACTTCACCAGCTTAGGCTATTTAGTGCTGATGCGTCACACACAAATCGGATTACAAAAATATTTAAACACAGGTTGTAACGTAACAAAATGGGAAAAAAGCCAAGGGGGTGAATACTTTCACAAGCCATAGTATATAGGGAATTCTTTGAACAAAACAATATCAAACCCGCTTAAGTATTGCACTGAGTTATGGATAAGTATGTATTACAGCGCAGAAGCAAGCGCAGTGCCTGCATTTTCCTACGCACACGTTTGTAGCTTTTCCGCACCTCCCTGCACACACAGCAACCTTTAAACCATTCTCCTAAACATATTTATTTTTCTATTAGTCTTGCTAGATTGAAAGAGCAACTCAAGCACAACACTATTTTCAGCCTAGTTGAAGACGCTACAATGATCTCACAGATGCAATTAATCAAAATGGAATTCAAACTGCGTATAAAGCCCAACTCTGGGTCACTGAAGCCGCGATGGAGGAGACGCGGAGCTCGGAAACATATGGACCTCTTTTTTTTAATTTAACTTCAAAGATGTTCACTGTAAAAAATCCTTCTAACCTGCGTTATATATCCCATTTACAATACATTCCTTGTAATCTATCAAGTGACCTTCGTGAACAGGTTCCACTTTCTTAAAAGGGGCATACGTTGTTCAGATGTGGACAATAATATTTAATACTGATACAAAGCCCAAAAACTTCTAAGAATGATGGCACTGATAAGGACGGACAGTGGTTACATAATTAGTCAATGGATATAGATACAGATATGGAATCACTGCAGAGAAAATTATAAGGAATCTGTCTACAGGTTTTTGCTGAGGGCATCATGATGGAGGGGCAGAGACCCTGATTCAACTGAGATGTCACTTATTAGGTTGTGTGCTGTTGTTTCAATACAATCAGTGCTTTATCAGCAGGAGATTATTACTGCTGGACTAGCAGCTACTGTGCTTCCTAGTTCAACCACGCCCCCAACATGTATCAACAGCTTTCTGTCAATATACAATGTGCATAAAAAGCTGCTAATCAGTGGTGTGTGCGGGGTCAGCTTTCTGAGTTCTGCTACATCTACAGGAGGGAAAACTCTTGTTTTATCACAACTGGTGCACTAAAGTGACACATCGCTGGGATCAAGGTCTCATTCCCTACGCTATGCTGCTCTCAGATGAGGTAGCAAAAACCTGTTGACAGATTCCCTTTAAATGGCTTCTGTCATTTTACCATTGTTGCATAAAACAAAAGTATAAGCAAAGATAAGACTTTGCCACTTCCTCTTCTCCTTCTGCTTTCTCGACTCATCAGAAGTTGTAACCTGATCCCTCACAAGAGAGATCAGATTATTACTGCTTATTGAAGTCTATGGAGAGGGCAATGAGTAGAGGAAGTAGGGACAGAATAAGAAAGAGAGGAACAAACAAACATAGAAAAAGTATTTCTGCTTTCTAATAAGAGTTTTATCTGACCCCAAAGCTGGATTCACTTCAGAGTTGGATTCGGAGCTACAATGCTCAGTAGTGATGAGCGGATCGCTTCACTCAACCTCTGTCCATGAGCAAAGTTAGGGCTCTCTGGCTTTGGACAGGAACTGCTCAAATTTCCTGAACTTCTTCTGGATTCTGCAGCACAACATTTGATTCCCTGACCCAGAGTGATATCATCTATGTGGCGTGTGACATACAGGTGACTAATCATAAGCCGAGCCTGGAGACCCGGAGGGTAAGGAAATTTGCTCACCTTCTGTCCACAGTAAGGGGGCACTTGACCTGGACCCTGGACCAGGTTTGCACAAAGTGATCTACTCATCTCCACTACTCAGTATTGCTGTATAATGTCTTCCATGCTGCTGCTTGTCTGCTGTGTATGGGAGACATCATAGCAGCTCATCTCCACCCACTAGCTCAGAGACAAATGGAAACTACAGATGGAGCACACAGAGGGGAAAACTGGCGATACAAGTCATATGCAGTAATTACCAGAAATAGTGTTCTTTCTCATGGTCATATACACGACAGCCTATTATGAAAAGTCACCAGAAACGGCAGATAAGATATTATTGCACAGTTTCAGCATGACACATTCTTTTTGTAGCCATTATTGCCTCTGGCTAACAGATGAGAGTCCTAAATGGGGGACCCATTCTAGCAACCCCTTTGATCCCATTTTCATTCCTGTGCAGCTTCATTACCTATGATCCCCAATCACATAAGCAGCGTGTCATACTTCATGTTCTCTTTTTCCTTCCTTACTTTTAGTTCTCTCTTCTCTTACACTTTTGTAGCTTTATTTTTGTTTTCTAAGGTATTGATTTCTCGGCAGCATTTGATGTATGTATGATCATAGAGAATAACTAATCAGTCCCATTTATCAGAGACTTCTGACTCCTGTGGCTCTATTGGAAGGGGAACACTAAACACATTGAAGTGCATTGAATTCACATTGCTGTCTGATCCACAGGTGGTGTATACAAACGGCATTTTCTTTCTTCATTCCAAGCCGGCAATAATAGAAGATGACATACTTTGTTGTGCTGATACCATAAAACCTTTGAGCCCACACCCCCAAGAATACTGGATGGCTACGAGGCTAAGAAGAATGCTATATAATTACTTTAAATCTTAGAATTATTACCATTATTGCTATATTTCTAGTATGCTACCTCTCGAGGATGATCTACTTGTTTACTATGCCTGTGAGCTGGTAATCAAATAATAATATGTAAAAAAAAAGTAGTAAAAATTGTATTTTTAAATCATTGGACTGTATTTTGTAGAGCTTTAAAAAAAATCTTCACTTTTTGATGAGTTGTATTTACAGTAATCCTCTGATATACACCTTTTACCTATTGATATCAGCCATCATAGAGTATGGCTACTAAAGTCCACGGCTCATCACCTACACATTACATCTACCAGAGCTTTAATGGCATCCCATTCTAAATCCAAAGACATTAATATGGAGTAGGCCCCCATTTGCATCTAAAAGAGCTTGCACTTTTCTGAGATGTTTTTTTACCAGAGTTTGGAGATTTTTGCCCCGTCATCCAGAAGAGCATGAGGTCAGACATTGATGTTTAGGAGAGGCCGGGCTCACAATCTCCGGTCTAGTTGATCATAAAGTTTTTGGATGGGGCTCAGGTCCGGGCTCTGTGCTGCCGGTCATGTTCTTTCACACCAAACTTCCCCTGACCATGTCTGTATGGATCTTGTCATGAGGAACAGAAAAGGGCCTTCCCCAAACTGTTCTTACAAAGCTGAAAGCTTACAAATGTCCAACATATGGTATTCTGACCCAATTGGATTTTCCTTGACTAGAACTAAGTGACCTAGGTGAACCCTCGAAAACATCTCCATAGCGTTATTCCACCTCTACCAAGCTGGCACAATGCAGTCAGGAAGGTAATAGTCTCCTGGCATCTGCCAAACCTAGACTCATCCATCAGATGCCAGATAGAGAAGCTTAAAGGGGTTGTCCACTACTCTCAATTTTAATGATTAATAAAATTTTAATAATTCAATTTTAATGATAATTATAAAAAACATCGTTTCTCCAGTGACCCTTTGTGGGAGCTAGCATATATGGCAATATGGCAATTCTATGTTATGTCTTATGGGCCGTTGATTAGAACATTAGCCCAATTCTTATGCTGATACCCCTCTATCTATGTGGTCCGTGACCCATAGTTTTGTATTAATGGTCCAATATTATCTAATAGGACTTATCCATGGAGTGGTATGGAGACATTAAGGAGTATAAATGCTCTGTATAAATGCTCTGCCTAATTGATTATGGCAATTTCTCCAAAACATATATTGCTGGCTATCTAGCAAATTGGAGTTACATAAAGGGATACTATTGTTATCTTCTTATTTGTGTGTGCCTAGCTTAAAGACTCTCTTCACTCCTGCCCTTGATTTATTGTTTTCCTACCTATATCATAGGGTTTAATAGGGCAGTGAGGGTTAGCCTACGTTGAGTGGGGGCGCCAAGTCGAATCTCTAGTGGTGCCAACCTCCACGGTCAGGTAGGAACATTGAGGACTAGCGTAGGACACGCAACAGGCTAGATTTTTTATTATGAGGCATACCTGTTAGATGCCTTTTTGCACTGGGTTGGTGTTTTTTATAATTATCATTAAAATTGAATTTTAGAGGGAATTTATGTTTCACATTTGATCTCATTTCCTGTATATATACAATTGTTTGTCTACTTACGTGTTGTTGCTATGCCATATGAAACCTGCAGTTATATGCCAGTAATATCCCGCTTCACTCTCACTTCCTTTGGAAGTCACTGACATCTGGAAGAAGTCAGAGAGCAGCAGCAACTCTCACATCTTCTAAATTTGAGTTTCTGGAGTATTGTAATTGATAAGGATTGTCTGAGATGTGGACAACCACTTTAGTTCATGACTGAAAATAACAGAATTTCACTGTTTCAGAGTCTGGGGTCGGCATGCTTTACATTACTCTTTCCGGCGCTTGGCATTATAAGGCTGATCAGAAACCCATGCTATGAAGCTCCTGGAGCACAGGTTTTGGTTTCATGTTAAAAGGAGGTTTTGACTTGGTGATGTAAGACCCAGAGACAAAGTCTACAGCAGTGGTAAGTTATTAATGTTTTTTTTTTTCTTGGCCCAAATTTTGGGTCTGGGTTTTAGGAATGAGCAGAAGAGCAGGGTGGGACTGGCTGCTCCTATACTATTATTATTAATAATAATAATCTTTATATAGTGCCAACATATTCTTTAGCACTTTAAGTAATAAGTAACAATATAATAATTAAAGCAAAAATAATGATGAAGAGCTTAGAGTCTAAACGTCATTCTTGGTTTTGAGAGGACTATTGAAGGCAGCTAAGCTGTTTCAGTGCTGTCTGTGAGTGGAGCTCTGGTATCCTGGTCAGTCTGCCAGAATCTAAGTGTGGACCTATTTTGTAAATGGGTGAGCCCATATCTGCTGTGGGAATAATTTTGTTTTGCTCATTTTGTCACATCCTTTTTATACTGAAGCAAGACCATTTCTGTTTCTGTGTTATGATCATTTGTGGACAGCTTAATAAACCATGCACTGTTTGACACCAGAACTGGATTCCTGTGTGTAAAAGAAAGAAGAAATGTAAAAAATTATAAATTGTCATGCTGTGACCACAGGAAAGCAGAGGAGAAGGGATCCTAAACTGTCCCTCAATCTAGAGAGGCCCTAGTTTATCCCTAACCCCAGAGTTACCACTGAAGGTGGAGATGCAAGGGTCTCATACCTCTCTGTGTTCCTATGAAACCCTATGCAGCTCCCATCTTTCCCCCAGGGAAGAAAGGGGCAGAAGTAAATAGTAACACTGGCTGGAAAGAAAGGGGGGAACCAAAACACAATCAAACAATAGATGTACAGGATAAAATACAAAGGGAAAATTGGTGCACAGTAAATGGTAGCATGCATTGTAAAAAAACAAAACCTTAACCGCTGAAAGAGCTTACCTCCATTACCAAGAGAGGTAAAGCTAGTAAATATGAAAGGTGATGAAAAAAGAGAGGAAAAAATCCAAAATAATGATACCCTATATGTATCCCAAACTCTATAGCTGCAGTTGATAGTTATGGATTGGCGCTCAATATCAACCACTAGTTGAAAATCAAATGCATAGAGGCTTCTGCCATTATTTTTATACTATATTATACACTATATTTTATATATATATATACTTTATACTATACTTCTTGGATGAAGCTGTTATTAGCATTGATCACTAGCAATCATTAGAGATATTGAAATATTTTGAAATTAAAATTCACTAATTTTGTTGAATTTTTAAACGGGGATTCGATTAATTGTGAGTCGATTTGCCGCTAATTGACTGTACTGCAAAGCCAACAATTCTTTTGAAAACTGAAAAGACGCTATTCCCTTATACTTACACACTAATCTTCTTCATTGGTCTGTAGTCATACACTCTCTGTACAATTTTTTTTCAGTGTTTAACGGCTTTCTCCTTATCTCTGGCTAAGCTAAGCTGTGACGTCCATTCAGTATCCAGATTCATCACAAAATAACTGCTGCGTTTCCTGCTTCAGCTTTTATACTGGCTATGTTAGTCCTTTTTGATGCTATACTATGTGATAGCTGTAAAGCTATCTGCCCAAGTTCAGGAAGTAGCAGCGTTTTTTCACTGAGTCCAAAACGCTGCGATCTGTTCAAACAAGTAAATCCGCATCACAGTGGGCACGGGATAATTTCTAGAAATCCCATCCGCTATGCTGTAACATCTGGCCGCTGCGGTTTTTACGCTGCATAAATAGGCAGTATCAAAACTGCAGCAAATCCCGAACGTACCCTTAGGCATTAAGGGGAAGCCTACCTGACTGCACCCAAAGTTATGTGATACTTCTCAGGCTGATACAATTTTCTGCAGTGTGTAAATTGGCAGCAGCTTCACATGAAGCGAATTGCAAATTTTGCACAAATTTTACTTGCGTCGAATTGATTAACAAATTTCAGATCATTATATTTAGATTCTAAAGCACAGCAAAGAATGGCAGCCTCCTATGCTGAAACATACATCTGTATATCAGCTTTATACGGGCTGTTTTTCCACTTCACGCTTTGCTCCGTATTTTAAGATGTGACGAGCCACCAAAGACACATTTAAGACTGATATAGACGTGACTGTAAAAGAACAAAACTGTTTGCAAATGCATGCTCATGTTTATAGCACCTAGTGTATTTCCTTCATATTTAGACATGGGAGCCAAAGATGAAAATGTGCTCGGAAACACAAAGGTGTGCCGGTACATACCCTCCCCTTCTAATTAGGATGAAGTCAGATTAAAAGGCCTTGCTTGCGAGCCCATCTTGTCTCATTTTTTGTTAATTATTCAGGAGAGGATACAGACAATATGCACGTCTGATAATAATGAGTGCCGCAATCCAGATGGCAGAGAACACACAAGCCATTCTCACATTAGAACTAAAAACACACAATTCCAAGATTCCTCTTACACTGTCAAAGGCAAACACATCCAGATGTATTCCTGCCTCCTGGAGGTGAATCCTAATCAGCAATCACAGTGATCTGGCTATAAGGGTCGCCCTGCAGTACAGAGACATATAAGGCTGCAGAATAAAGGACGTAGTGATACAATATGAAGAGATACATTTAGCTTTGTTTACTTTTTAAACAATGTATCTGATCTCGTAACACAATGGAACGGTACAGAGAATATGCCCACAGGGACGTTTATCGGGATGAGAATGGGTCTGTGCGTTACGGCTTACATTTAAGCCATGACAGCTATTGTCTGCCAGATCTGTGATCATTCAGTGGTTTTAATAGGGTCTTTTGGGGTTCTGGAATTTTTGACAGTGATAATAACACTGCATATGTGCTGTTAAAAAATACGAGAAAAGAAAATTCTTGACCATGCTCTCAAATGGTTGTATGACCAGTCCCTTCTAGTCAGAAATGTCCTTCCGTCATGTCTCTTAAATGGTCAACAAACTTTTGCATAAATCAATAGTGCGAACAAATATAAAAAAAATTTTAATATATTTTACTAGGTTGGCCCGTGCAAAATTTTCGCACATTGGTCGTCGGGGGCGCAGGCAATTTCAGAAAAAGTAAGCTGGTCAAATGTAAATGTATTTCATGAGATGATGAACACAGACACATATTTATATATTTAGCTTGGTAATACAATAAATTGGTTTGATCAGTAGAGGCCAAAAAATGTCTTCCGGTTGAGGTGCCACCTGCAGGTCATTGTTTCTTTCTGCAGGTTTATGAAAATGAATATTTAAGCTGTATTTAGTAATAAAATCGTGGATGTGTGGTTTGTTTGGCTCTTTTCTTGCTGAAGAGGGCAAGTTTACCTTTCAAATGGTGTATCATTTGTGTGTGTGGGGCAAAGTAATCACCGAAAAAGCAGTGCATGTTTACAAATGTGTTTGCATATGTGACTTGCCTGCAGTGAAGTGTGAAATCCTCCAGTGTGCCTTAAATAGGCTGGGCAAGCACTTGGGCAAGCTGGAAAGACCCCAAGGCAAAATGTTTAGATTTGTTTGTGATGTCTGTAAGCAGCTTTGTGGTAGTGTGCTTTGGGGTACTGTGGTGCCACCTGCAGGTCATTTTTCCTTGCTGCACGTTTATGAAAATTAATGTTTAAACTGTATGTTGTGATCATATTGTGAATGTGTGGCTTGTTTAGCTATTTTCTTGTTGAAGGGGGCAAGTTTACCTTTCAAATGGTGTATCATTTGTGTGTGTGGATGCAGTATGACTAGAGATACAAAGGAATCACCCACTACTCATCATCCACTATGAAAAAAAACACTCAAATTAGTCTATGAAAAAAACACTCAAATTAGTCATGGTGAATAAGATGAACTGAGAGCACAGTGAGCTGTCAGGTTACATCAACTATTAAAGTCTATGGAGAGGGAAAGAGGGAGGAGAAGTGAGCTTCAGAATAAGAAAACAAGTGGAGGCAGAGACGGGCAGATGGGGCTGTAGTTAGTGAGTGATTTAAAGGGGTTTTCTGGTACTTTAACATTGATGGGCTACCCTTAGGATAGGTAATCAATTTATGATTTGTGGGGAATGTGACACCTGGCACCCCCACCAATCAGCTGTTCCCGGTGCCGGCAGACGCCTAACATCACCCAAACCTTTAGGAGACATGTGCCTCATAATAAGCTGTCTTTTCTTAAAGATTGCCATATGAAATGACAATCTTGGTTATTTTACCATAACCTTATTACAGTGTTGTTTAGAATGTGAACACAATCATTATTAAAGAGTTTGTCTACTTTGGAATATCCCTTATGTTGGAATTTGCTGTCAAGCCCAAAACATGTTAAAAATTGGGTGTTCGGCTGCTTTAACCCAAAAAATAGTAACTGTGATGATCTGTAAGACCTCCGTAATGCATGGATACATCGGGTTCTCTATGTTGGAGTATAGAACAGCTACAGACTTATGTTGGACTAACTGCCTTGAGCATGGAGAATATATCAGTGTGTTAGTTAAAACTGTACTGAGTGACTACTTTGTTTATGTTTGTGTCAGGTCTTTTTTTTATATCCTCCCGATTGTGACAATGTCAATAAAATAGATAATGTTTGATCTGTGCCCCAAGTATAATAATTCATTCTCCCACAATGTATGAATGATTCTGCTGAAAGCTGAAATATGCAACGCTCTAGAGTTAAACAAGTTGTCCACTACTAGGGCAACCCCTTCTCATACCCCACACTTGGCCTCAATAAAATAGAAAAGCTTATACTCACCCCCCATGCCAGCACCGTTCTTGCGGTGTCAACACTCGTTTTCCCAAGGCTCCGGTGCTGCTGTTGTGACACGTGATGCCGGCGCCCAATCAGCGATTGGCGTCACTGTCTCCTCCTCCTGTAGAATTGAACATGAAGAGGAAGTCCGAAACCAGCTGCATTCCGGACTTCCTCTTCAACTTCAATCCGTACAAAGGCGGGGAAAGTGACGTCAACGCTGATTGGGCGCCAGCATCACATTTTACAACAACAGATCGGAAGCCCCGGAGAGAGCGATTATCAACACCACAGGAACGGCGCCACAGCATGGGAGGTGAGTATAAGCTTTTTTATTTTATCACCAAACATTTAGATCAAGAAGGGGTTGTCCAAGTAGTGGACAACCCGTTTACAAACTCTAATTGATAGAGGGTCCATATAGGGTCCCATCATTCAGAATATTAGAAAATTGGTTACTTACACCAGAGAACCCCTTTAATATCGCTGTATTTATGAATGAACCTTTACATTAGTTTTTATTGCTTTTGGATTTATTATGGTTAAAGTTATATCTTAGGTTTCTCTTTGGACGTATACATTGACAAACACATGTAACAAAGTTAGGAGACGTCAATCGTCTACTCCCATTTACAAAAATTCATGTCATGTAATGTTGGGTTCTAGATATTAAATTATAGTTCTTTCTCCAGCGTTACAAAACTTGGCGGTTTAACAATACAGTATGGCAATTCAGCACCTGGACAGCTCCTCGCTGCTAACAGATGGCCGCCTGCATTCAGTCCGCACAGGGGAAGCAGCCGGTGTGTGGGCTGAACTTCATGACCAAGATTCGAGAAGTACTGCGCTTTGTCCTCTGTGTATGGCATATGTGTAGAGTGTGTACTTTTGTAATTACTACTTTATACATTTCCTTTGGGAGAGAAAGTGTCTGTTTTCAATGTGATGTCTGAGCTATGGAAACAATAAAAGGTGAATATTTCCACCATATAAATAAATTACTAAGTGTTTGTGACATTTTTAAAGAGGTTGTTTACACTTAGAAAAATATTGACGCTTTTTTCCAGAACCATCTCCGGACCTGTCCATTAGTCGAGCCTGGGAGAACAGTCCAGACCCATTTAAAGAGGATCCTACTCCAGGTCATAAGTGGCCATTTTTATGCTCCTATTTTATTCCTTCTGATCCCCTGAGAATTCAGTTTATTTTTTAATCTGCCATACAGTTCCAGAAACATGGATCTTTTAATTTGGTGCTAATTTTTATGGGCTTTTCAAAGGGGCGGTGCTCACAGGATCCTCTGGGGCGTGACTCTAGGCTGCTCGGCATTATTATCCTGAATAGTTAAAAGTAAAGGTAATGGTAAAAACCATAACAAATGTCACTACATAAAAAGCTCCATATTTCAGGAACTGTATGGCAGATTGCAAAAAAAACCACAAAAAAAGAAGAAAAAAAAGGAAATACTTGGAAGAGCAGAGGGAATAAAATAAAAGTGAAACTGGACACTTTTGAACTGGTGACAGGCCGTCTTTAAGTGAATGGACTTAAGCCTCCTTAACACACACCCAACATGAGGATAGGTGTAGTGCTGATTCTAGAAGAAGACAAAGGGGTAACATTTCTCCTCCTGGAGAGTGACATGTCAAGCCTGGCATGCCAGAGTGAGGAGACTTAAAAGCCATGCATGCTCCTCTGGGAAATTGAATATGCAAATTGTCTCTACAGAGATGAAAAGGACTAGAACTCTAGCGCCACCTATTGGAAGCAATGATCCTAAAAATCAATAACAACCTTTTAATGAGCCTTGCAATATAGTCATATCGCAAGACTCGTTGAAGGGTTGATGTTGACTTTAGACTAATATAAAAGGTCTAAAATTGGACTAACGATGGACATACACATTACCTGGCTAGCCGACAGCTGACAGCCATCTCAGTCGACTCATGAGCCATACACATGAGCTCGTTCAGCCGAACGTTCCTGTGTTCTCTATGAAAAAGCCACAAACTGACACCGTCGGCCGGCGCCTTCTTTCCGGGAGAACAATGCAATCGACAGTCCGAAATCAGACATGTCCGATCGACATCTCTCCCGATGATCAGTTGGTTGGCTCCACCATACACATTAGATCAGTGTTCCCCAACTCCAGTCCTCAAGGCCCACCAACAGGTCATGTTTTCAGGATTTCCTTTGTATTGCACAAGTGATGCAATTATCACCTGGGCAATACTAAGGAAATCCTGAAAACATGACCTGTTGGTGGGCCTTGAGGACTGGAGTTGGGGAACCCTGCATTAGATAGTCGGCAAAACGCATCGACATCATCGCGTTCAGCCGGCATTAGTCTAATGTGTATAGGGACCTTAAGGATCATTGTGATTTTCCATGCCTGCCCGTCTCTCCTCCCGTAGCTCCAGCTTGTGCTTGAACAGTTTCGGCTAGATTTGCCTTTCCTTTCTATGTAAGCTCGTGCACCCCCCTAATCTTTGAACAATTCTGCTATTACTAGGAATGCGCCAGGCAGCACCTTTGAGAATTCATTCCTAAATTATTATGTTCTGTAAGTAAAATAAAACTGCCAGGAAGATCTATTTCTGTATCGCAGATATGAAAGCAAAAGCAGCACAAGTCGTAGCCGGCACAGTGGTAAGAGTTGCTAATTCGACAGGTTAATGAGATATATCACTGCACGGCTCCTAATATTCATCTTCACTGTCAGAATCAAGGGGATTCCCTCCTGATTTTCACCTACCGACTTGCCTTCAGAATATTCTCTTTCCTTTGAGTTGCTCTGCGTCGTGGAATGTTCTGCGCCGCGCAGACAAACAATGTAATTACGGGGAGCAAAGTGCTTCATGCTTGTGTCAGCCTAATATACAAAAGACAAGTAAAGTGCCGGTATACAAGAAATTGTGCGCAAAGACTGTAGAGGGTGATTAGATAAATTGTACAGCAGATGAGAATGCGCTTATTTCTTTTGTGTGTTTTCTTTTCTTTTTTTTTTTTTGGGAGAGGAAACAAAAGTATTTTTCTACACTGAAATTAGTTCAGTTCTTAGATATAAAACATGTAGACAGCGTGTGCGGAATTAGGGCAGATTGTACATGGAGTAGACGACTCTCCCAGCTCTTGATTGACTGCACTGCTTGTACGACTTTCTATCGGATCTTAAAGCGGTTGTGCACTTTATCTTGATTTTAGCAAATGTGCACTTGGATCACAAAGGAGGAAATCGGGGACAAACCAGTAATAGCCATGTATTACCATATCATTCTCAAAACATATTTGTTAAAATTAAGATAAAGATAAAGGACCATTCACCAATTTTTTCATGTTGAACCCAACAAACTGTAGAGCAGAATATAATTTTTTTTTTAATTTTGAGGGAGTGTTCTTCTTTTCCCAGTGTGTTACAGCCTACTTTTGATTGGTCAGAAAGAAGAAGAAGAAGAAGAAGAAGAAGAACAGACCCCAATGAATTCTCTGATTTGGACTTGAGAGGAGAGCTACTAAAAGAATTTGTAATGAGACTGCCAGAGATCATAACTGAAAGCTATCAGTTAATCACACTCAGGTCTGCTGCGCTCCAGCACACGTCATCAGTCTGCAGTGAAGAGAGCAGGCTGTTTGTCAATATTGGTCTCACATTGAGCTTGATCTACCCTATTGTTGGGGTGTGTTCTTCTTTCCCTAGTGTGTTACTGCCTGCTAGATTGGTCAGCGATAGAGAAAGAAGTACACGCCTCCAGTGAAATCTCTCTGGTTATGCCCACTTAGACTTAAAAAAAAAAAAACTTTTTAGGTGCCAAATACTTTGATCACTAATATCTCTCTAGCGGAGAGGCAAAGTTAAAAAAAATAAAATTAAAGCATTTTATTCTGCTCATCAGTATCTATTACATCATGTGTCCAGCTCAACGGGAAAAAATCGGTGAAAGATCTTCTTTAAAATAGTATACTGGTCATAGACATTTAAGATGCTTCCGAGCATTAGGAGAGACGGGTTAGTGTGAAATGGTTTCAAACAAAATGGTTAATGGCACAAAAAATGTGAAATAAAACTAATCTATCAGTTTAGTTGCACTGTTCTGCTCCTATAAGTCTATTGGACGCTTAGTAGCAGCCAATTCGCTTTCCAGATTACTTAGCTCCTAAAGACAATGAAGGAGAGGTACAAGTGCATGCTCTTCACTGTAAATGATGAGATTTATGGAAATGAGAGGTCCCAAGAAGACACCTGTATTATAAATGGCACCTGGCTGGTTCGTCAGACCCGTAGTTGATTTTATACTAGGAGTTACACCACTTACATTACATCTTATAGACTTCAATAGAAACTGTTCTAGTCCATGGTCTGCTTTCTTCTTTCTCTTCCTGCCTTCCTTAGCCATCAATGACCATGGCAGACGTCAGAGGAGCCCCCTTCTGCTGACAGGTGTGGGTCCCTAATGGAAAACTCCATAGATGGTTGCGTTGGTTCACGATATCCCAAATCCTTTAACTCGAATTTGCTATGAAAGTCACATTCTCCAGAGCCCCAATTTTTTGTGATCAAATTTGCTTGAATTCGGCAGAATTGAGGCCAAACACCTTCTCATCTTTCCTGCCGTCTCTCATCTCTGAAGGGTTCTCTGCTAGCTCCGTTCTTCATTATTCAGCACCTCCAAAGTGGACCAACTCATGAGGTCACATAAGGCACCGGATGCCCCAGAGAGTTGAGATTGAAGAGAAAAAAAACGGAGCTGAAGGAAGGGAGCCAGCAGAAGACCAGGTGGGGAGCTGCAGCCATTGGACATGAGAGATTAATTTAATATTTCATACTTTGTAAATTGGGGCACATTTGATTTCCATTAGATCCAAATTGAATTTTCTTTCCCATTTCGAGAGAATCTTACTAATTCAAATTTCGACAGATTCACTCTTTAGTCTTTTCTAATCCCACCCCCACCACTTTGTACTAGGACTACTCAGTATTTACTCTTCTCCTCTTAATCTACCATCTATCATGTTTTCTTTTTCATTTCTATTTTTGCAATATTCAGCATCAGGACTCGTGCACACGGCCATATTTTCGGCCCGACTACGATATGACTAAACACCGGATCTCACTCGGACCAATGTTATTTTATGGGGCTGTGCACATGTCCGAATTGTTCCTCGGTCCGGCTGCATGCCCGATATTCGGATCGCACTCAGCCATGCAAATGAATGAGTCTATGGAAAACATAGGACTGCACTCGGATGACATCTGAGTGCGGTCCGATTTCCACGGTCTGCCGGAATGGAGAAGATGGAGAATTTTCTTTCCTCCATCTTCTCCTCATCCTAGAAAATCGGATCACACTGTGATCAAACTCTAATAAAATAACAATAAAAAAACATATTGAAAGTAGATATAACATTGTAAATGTAGCACATAGATCCTATAAAGCGTGCTGTGAACATAAACAGCAGCGGGAAGGTTTTTGGCATCACTGCCGGACGCTGGCCTTAGCTTTGCCTTTGGCTCTGGCAGTGACTAATAGGAGCATAATGAATATATTGAACTTGAATATGTATAGGCGAGTCCTTCTTGTCCTTAAAAACACGGCTACTGTCTCAGCCGCTGTAAATTATTTTATCAATTTCTGTATGGAACAAGCCACGAATGTGAAGTAAACAGCCAGTAATTAGACCTGTATTAGTAGACGTCTCCTTATACCTAGCAGATGGCTGTGATTAGTCATATATATGATATACATAATAAAAGTGATCGCGTTGTCGCTGAGTCTTAGAAAACTTTTCCCCTATCAGGGAGCTCAGTTGGAGAAAGGAATATAAGTACATTAATTCTTTTGCTTAAATTATGCTTTTTTTTTTTTCCCTTTCGCACAGCAGACCCGAAACGAAGGACGGTCTTAGTTTGCCATTTTTTCCTTAATGATGAACGGCCTTGTTCGGGCTCTTGCCTGTTTATGCAGCAGAATGCAAAAAAATCAAATCAACCTTGAAACAGACATTTTCATCTGTATGCAAAGACTACGTTACGTGCTGCACAACATGCACGCACGGAATTTACGCTGAGACGTCAAAAGCATTTTCTTTTTCTTTTCGTGACCTTTCGATTAGCTCGGTTGCTTTGAGCTGATGATGAGGAAGGAAGGATGCATTGTTTTAGGAGCGTTTTCTTTCCGAGAACTAATAAAATGACAGCACACTATTTCTAACAGTCTTGAAAGGTCCGGAACGTACGGTGAGGTTCGTAGGGATATTCAGTTTCAGAAACCAACATAAGGCCTCCTGTTGCCCGATCACACTTTCCATTGGCTTCAGCTACAGCATGTATGGTCTTGTGCAATTAAATATGTAAATTGCCTCTTCAGAGAGGAAGAGGTCTTTATCTCTGGTGCCAGCTATTAGACGTAGAGTCCTAAAAGTCAATATCGACCCTTTAAGGAGCCTTGTCATATGACGTAGGATGAAAGCCAAAGCAGAATCTCAACATGTTTCGGAATATTGCCCCTCCTCAGTGCAAAGCATGAGTTCAAGTCCTCTAGACAATTTGCATATTCAATTTCCCAGAGGAGCTTTGCACGGCCCATAAGTATCCTTACCCTGGCATGTCACTCTCCACATGGAGAAACGTTATCCTTTAGGTCCCAAGTCAGAGGCCTCTCATGCAGCCAAATCGAATCTCCTGCTTTGCACTGAGGAAGGGTAACTCCCAGAAACACGTGTCTGCAAATTGAGATTCTGCTTTGGCTTTAATCCTAAGTCATGTGATAAGGCTCGTTAAAGGGTTGGTATTGACATTTATGTTTGCTACTTCCAATAGGTGGCGCTGGAGTTCAAGTCCTCTTCCGATCTAAAGAGACAATTTACAACTTGAAAAAAAGAAACTTTTTAAGGTAGAAAAAAAACTAAAAGGCGACCATAGAAAAATACATTTTGGAAGGTGTCCGCGGGTTGAAGATTTATTTTAAAACTTTCTAATAAATTAAACATTATAATCCCGTTACGTGAACATATACCTTGTAGCAGAGCATACACCTAAAGGGAACCTGTTGGCGGGTTTTTCATACAGCAGAAGCGGCATGACTATACAAGTGCTTGTTCCACAAAAAAATTCTATATTTTTGGTTGAGAGAGATCCAATGTACCAGTCATAAGAAATTTAGCGTGCATCTGATCGGTGTGGTACCGGATGTTACACCCAAATTAATCTGATATTGATGGACTATCTTAGAAATCATATCTTAGGCCAACCTAGACAACAACTTTAAAGAGATTGTCTAATCTTAAGCTACAAGTCTGCCATCACTGTGTGTAGCTGCAGACTTGTGAATCCGCACATCACGTGCACTGCAATGACTCTCTGGTGCCAGCAGAGGGCAGTAGTGTGACAACAAGGATACAATATGCATACTCCCGGTCACATTCAGACTAGAATGTTTTCAGCCTCACTCGATACACTTGCATTGAGCGGAGCTGGACACGTCTAGTCGGAATGTGGCAGTACGAGCGATGTGAGGATTCACAAGTCTGCAGCCACATTCAATGACTGCAGACTTGTAACTTAAGACTGTTCAACACCTTTAAGTTAAATATTTGGCTCATATGATATAATTTGAAGAAATGGAAAATTAAACTGTTGAATTTAAAGGCAAGTTGAGTCCTAAAGCCACACTGTAATAATGGCAAAGTGTCATTGGTAAAAATGACCACATTCAACTGTTTGACAGACCCAATAATGTATTTAAAGGGGTTATCCACTACCTGAACAATTCCCTTTTAAGTGAAGTAGTCCTCCTTTTAAAATAACATAAAATAACAGATACTCACCTTCCAGGGGCTTGCGTGACACTGTTATGCTACACGAGCCCTGCAGGCAATCAGTGGTCTCTATTGAGCTCTATTGAGCCATCACTTCCCTTGGATGGAAGGCATGAGAATGTGGCAGCCCAGTAGTGGACTCTGTATGCCTCCAGGGCCCACATGGCATAACAATGTTTGTTGTCAATCCCAGGGTAGCCCCAGTACAAACAATGCTGGAACGGCACTAGTACAGGAGGGGAGTATCTGTTGTTTTTATTTTACAAGGGAGACTATTTCATTTAAAAAGAGATTGTCCACGTAGCAGTGTTTTATGCATTTCGACAGATGTATTGTCCACGGTGTCTT
Organism: Oophaga pumilio; assembly: GCA_009801035.1. Classification (NCBI taxonomy): domain Eukaryota; kingdom Metazoa; phylum Chordata; class Amphibia; order Anura; family Dendrobatidae; genus Oophaga; species Oophaga pumilio. The sequence continues at coordinate 447,137 of VIAB01000040.1, forward strand.
TCAGGAATTCTCAGAATTTACTCATATTTTAAAAAGTAACAATTTAATTTGTTTACATAGTGACTACAGTACATTGATTTCATAAATCAATAATTTAAGAGATGAGAACATTTGTAAATACTGTATACATTATCAGAGAAAAATGCTTCCTTCCCCACTTATTAGTCTCATTTTCTCTCCTGCACTGATCATTCCCTCTCAAAAACTGCTTGAATCTGTCTGCAGCTCTGTCTTCAGTGATAGATCAAAACAGCCACTGCTATAGAGATGAGGAAATTTGTAATACTGTATATATTATCAGTGTAAAATGCTTCCTTCCCTACTTATTAATATTATTTTCTTTCCTGCACTGGTCATTCACTCTCAAAAGCTGCTCGAATCTGTCTACAGCTCTGTTTTCAGTGAGGGATCAAAACACCTTCTGCTATAGAAATGTATAGAGATGAGAACATTTGTAATACTGTATATATTATCGTAGAAAATGCTTCCTTTCCCATTAATTAGTCTAATTTTTTCTCCTACACTTATCGTTTACTCTCAAAAAATTGCTTGAATCTGTCTGCAGCTCTGTCTGCAGTAAGGGATCAAAACAGCTTCTGCTATAGAGGTGGGGAAATTTGTAATACTGTATATATTATCAGTGGAAAATGCTTCCTTCCCTACTTATTGATATTATTTTCTTTCCTGCACTGGTCATTCACTCTCAAAAGCTGCTCGAATCTGTCTATAGCTCTGTTTTCAGTGAAGGATCAAAACACTTTCTGCTATAGAAATGCATAGTGAGAAGAACATTTGTAATACTGTATATATTATCAGTAGAAAATTCTTCCTTTCCCACTAATTAGTCTCATTTTTCTCCTACACTGATCATTTACTCTCAAAAACTTCTTGAATCTGTCTACAGCTCTGTCTTCAGTAAGGGATCAAAACAGCTTCTGCTATAGAGGTGGGGAAATTTGTAATACTGTATATATTATCAGTGGAAAATGCTTCCTTCCATACTTATTAATATTATTTTCTTTCCTTCACTGGGCATTCACTCTCAAAAGCTGCTCGAATCTGTCTACAGCTCTGTTTTCAGTGAGGGATCAAAACACCTTCTGCTATAGAGATGAGAACATTTGTAATACTGTATATATTATCAGTGGAAAATGCTTCCTTCACAAACTTACCATATTAATATTATTTTCTCTCCTGCACTGATCACTCACTCTTAAAAACTACTCGAATCTGTCTATATCTCTGTCTTCAGTGAGGGATCAAAACTCCTTCTGCTATTGAGATGAGAACATTTGTAATACTAAATATATTATCAAAGGAAAATGCTCCCTTCCCCATTAATTAGTCTCATCTTTTCTCCTACACTGATCATTCACTTTCAAAAACTGCTCGAATCTGTCTACAGCTCTGTCTTTAGTGAAGGATCAAAACACCTTCTGCCTATAGAAGTCTATCGAGGAGGTAAAAGTGAAGAAAGAGACAACAATAAAATTAGGCTTTCACTGCAGAGGAAAAAACTGTAAAATGATGGAGGATGCAAGTCAGATATTGATCCGTTATTGTCTTGTTCCTCATGTACACCGACATGGCAGCTTATTCTGAAAAGTCACCTGAAAGTGCAGTTATACTTTAATTACCGCCACCTTCATAAGTCACAATTTCCAATGAGAAAATATGCCAGAACCCATTAATGGCCGCTAGTACTAAATCAATTGATCAAGTGTCTCCTGCGCAGAAATTATGCAGACGCTTCTTTTACTCACAGGAGTTCAGCAGAGAAATCTTGTCCTAGCGGGATGTAAAGCTGAAGGATCAGGAACCTTTGGATCAGTCCAACTAAAGATGCCAACAACAAAAAAAAGAAAAGATGGAGCCAAGATTAATGTTTGATATATTGATGAATAGGCGCAAGTTCCAACATAATTTCCATAATGGATTTAATTAATACCAAGGAGAATTTAATGAGACGCATCCACCAGGCTGATACTATATACACAGACCTCAGAGATCTATGCCAAAAAATGTTCAATACCTCCATGCCCAATAAAGCTAAGACTCCATCATAATCAAACCTCACCAGATCTACCCAATCCTTTCCTTTAAAGGAAATTTGTCACAATTTTTTATGCTATCCGATTATGTAGGGACACTGACCCTTATTCCAGTGATGTCTCACTTACTAAACTGCTTGCTGCCGGTTTGAAAAAAAAAAATCACTGTTTTCTCTGCCGCAGATCTAGCAGTTCTCTAAATGCTGAGCCCTGTATAACTCCGCCCACACCATTGATTGACAGATTTTTTTTGTGTACAGTGTACATTGACAGAAAGCAGCTAATCAGTGCTGGAGGCGTGGCTGGACCAGGAAGCACGTAACACCGAGTCCTATAGTGATAATCTCCTGCTGATAAAACATTGATTGTATTGAAACAGCAAAATACAGCCTAATAATTGACACATCACTGGAATCAGGGTCTCTGTCTCTGTATTATTCTGCTTTCAGACTAGGTAGAATAAATGTGATGACAGATGCCCATTAAAGTTACCAACAAAGGGTTAAAATCCAATCAAAACTAGAATTACTGTGAGACCTTTTAAAAGCAGTTTTCCTGTGTCATTGGTACCGCAGCCATTTTTTTTTTTTGCTTTCGTTATTCCATTACTGTTTTCCAAGAGCCATCATTTTTTTTTAATTTTACCATCAACATAGCCATAGAAAAACTAGGTTAGTTTTTTCTAAGGCAATTTGTCTTTGTTCTGGAACCATTTAATTTGCCAAATAAAAAACTAATAATCAGAGAAAAAATACTGTGAGACCTTAATGAAGTGCTGGCCCATAGGATCGCTACTGGTATCATTGGTATTGATGTTCCGTGACCTGTATGGCTGTACCACTGGTTTCAGTAGTAAAAGGATCCCCATGGGTTCCCTTTAGTGATAGAGTAACTTTAAAGAACAGTTCAGACCATGTCAAATGTAAAGTCTTTGAAAAGGTCTTTCTTTAAAAGAGAACGCCCTTAGTATATTATAACACTTTCTTTCAATAATCTTTTAATGAATGCAACGAAAAAAACCTACTGAGATTTGCATCCTGCATATAAAACGTGAGGCGCATTGCAGCTGGTTTAAAGTTAAGGTCAAGTGTTCTTGGAGAGCCAGGAAAACCGCTAACTGCATGCCAAATACTGTGCCGTAATTATATCATAACCCCATTCTTAAAGGGACTCTGTCACCAGGTTTTTGCTACCCCATCTGAGAACAGCATCATGTAGGGGCAAAGACCCTGTTTCCAGTGATGTGCCACTTACTGGGCTGCTTGCTGCAGTTTTGAGAAAATCACAGTTTTACCATCAGAGTGTCATCAGTGTACAGTCCATGTGTCCATTTTTACCATCAGTGTGTCATCAGTGTACGGTCCGTGTGTTCGTTTTACCATCAGTGTGTCATCAGTGTATGGTCCGTGTGTCCGTTTTTACCATCAGTGTGTCATCAGTGTACGGTACCTGTGTGTCCTTTTTTACCATCAGTGTGTCATCAGTGTGCGGTCCGTGTGTCCGTTTTTACCATCAGTGTGTCATCAGTGTACGGTACCTGTGTGTCCTTTTTTACCATCAGTGTACGGTCCCTGTGTGTCCTTTTCTACCAACAGTGTTTCATCAGTGTATGGTCCATGTGTCCATTTTTACCATCAGTGTGTCATCAGTGTACGGTCCAAGTGTCCGTTTTTACCATCAGTGTGTCTATTTTTACCATCAGTGTGTCATCAGTGTACGGTCCATGTGTCCATTTTTACCATCAGTGTGTCATCAGTGAACGGTACCTGTGTGTCCTTTTTTACCATCAGTGTATGGTCCCTGTGTGTCCTTTTTTACCATCAGTGTGTCATCAGTGTACAGTCCATGTGTCCGTTTTTACCATCAGTGTGTCATCAGTGTACGGTCCATGTGTTCGTTTTTACCATCAGTGTGTCATCAGTGTACCGTCCATGTGTCCGTTTTTACCATCAGTGTGTCATCAGTGTACGGTCCACGTGTCCGTTTTTACCATCAGTTTGTCATCAGTGTACGGTTCCTGTGTGTCCTTTTTTACCAACAGTGTGTCATCAGTGTACAGTCCATGTGTCCGTTTTTACCATCAGTGTGTCATCAGTGTACGGTCCATGTGTTCGTTTTTACCATCAGTGTGTCATCAGTGTACCGTCCATGTGTCAGTTTTTACCATCAGTGTGTCATCAGTGTACGGTCCACGTGTCTGTTTTTACCATCAGTGTGTCATCAGTGTACGGTCCACGTGTCTGTTTTTACCATCAGTGTGTCATCAGTGTACGGTCCACGTGTCCGTTTTTACCATCAGTTTGTCATCAGTGTACGGTCCACGTGTCTGTTTTTACCATCAGTTTGTCATCAGTGTACGGTCCACGTGTCCGTTTTTACCATCAGTTTGTCATCAGTGTACGGTCCACGTGTCCGTTTTTACCATCAGTGTATTTTACGGATGGATAAAGAAATAAATTATAAATCTCCTATCTTTTGCAATGTTATATACGGACAGAACACTGATGACATCCATGTGCTTTACGTCTTTTTCACGGATTTATAGACTTGTATTGTGGCCCTTGTCATCCGTGCTCCCGGACATGTCTCCATGAGTTTTTCATGGGCAGAAGGTCCGAGAAAACACAGACATGTGAACAGCCCCATAAACTATAACGGGTACATGTTCTACCCATGAAAAAAACCATGGATAGGACACATACGTGCAACACAGACATCTGGATGACGACATAAATGATCGATAGATGAGAAACACCGCTCCAGAGTGAACTCCCCATCTCGGCAGCCAGTGCTGGGATCCCTTGCGTCAACCATTAATGGCACATTTCGTGTCTAATCGGCACAGCCCATAGACTGATCTGGCGCTCCTTCTAGGAAGGAAGTGTCGTCTGCCATGAGAATACCCTTTAAATGACTCCATTATCAGAGCAAAAATTGTGCAAAATTAGTCTTGTTGAAGTTTCAAACACCCCCCCTCCAACAAAAGTGAAGACAAAGTCATAAGTCTGAACAAATTTGGTGTCCTCAAAATATTGTGAGCTGACTGATACTCAGGGGTAGTGATGAGCGAGTATGCTCGTTGCTCGGGTTTTCCCGAGCATGCTCGGGTGGTCTCCGAGTATTTGGAAGTGCTCGGAGATTTAGTTTCTGTTGCCGCAGCTGCATGATTTGCGGCTGCTGGGCAGCCTGAATACATGTGGGGATGGCCTGTTAGGGAATTCCCACATGTATTCAGGCTGTCAAATAGCCACAAATCATGCAGCTGCGGCAACAGAAACTAAATCTCCGAGCACTTCCAAATACTCGGAGACCACCCGAGCATGCTTGGGAAAACCCGAGCAACGAGTATACTCACTCATCTAATTGTGAAGCAAAGAACATGATAGATCTTAGTGACATGAGAGTGAAAAAAGTCTGCGTCACTCTCGAATTGATTCCCGCTTCATCGTCATTCCACTTGTATCTCCGTGTATCACAAGTCATAAGATGTATCAAGAGCCATTTGGGATTATTATTACTCCACTTAGGAATCTATAGACACAAAGGACAATATATTGTAGAGGCTCTCAGCAGTAAAAGCCTGCTGCGGAGACAAGAAGCGCACATGTACAATGAATCCCTTTTAGAGATGCAGTATTATTACTGTATGTCACATTGTGTATGAAAAATAATGCACCGATATGAACTCCCCAGGGTCCTCTAAATGAATATCAGCGAGTAATGCAAGAGCCAAGAGCTCTTCAGCTGTGATATCTCATGGATGAAAAACAGTAATTATTTCATGTATTTTATTTATTATTAATTTATTTGTTTATTTCTTTACAAACTTTGTTTTTGCAGTATTTTATTTATCTATGTATATATTATTCGCTGCTTAAAAATGTTAATTTTTTTGAGAACACAAGGAAGTATCAACAAGTAATGGGAGCCAAAAACATCAACCAATTGAGAGCCAAATTCCAAATCATCCTCAAAATCAAAGTACAAAGTGAAAAAATGCAAAAAAATTATCATGGCAACTCAATGTCTCTAAGCAATTCTGACATCTTTTATGTGAGATGATGGATGATGTCCTGGCGCCTCCTCAGGGGCGTAACGATCCTTTGCACCCTCTGCCATTGCAACCAGGTCCATGTGGGAGGGGGGCCTGGCCAGTTTCAATTTCACCTGGATGTGCATCCTTGGGTGAATTGTATTGCTGTGCAGAGACCTGCCGCCTCCCTGCACTGCAATTCATGCTGCTGGCCATTCAGAGGCTGGCAGCAGGTGTCGGGTTGCCTGTGGCAGGTGGCACATTGCAGTGACTGTATGCTCTGCCCATGCTGACACACTGAAGTCAGCTACCAGTGTCTGCGCTGGCTAAAGAGGAGGACATCAAACGTTGTGCTGGAGAAGAACGGAATGGGCCCAAGATAGGGGCATTATACAAGAAAGGGGACCGACCAGGATGGAGGGCATTGTACAAGGATAAGGGACAGTACACCAAGAAGGCATCTCTGCCTTTTGTCTCGCTCCCCCGGCAGAGACGCTGACTCACTCACTGCCGTGGTCCCCAGCCCACACTCCCTGCTCAGGCTGCTGATGTCCAGGGTACAACACGCAAATCCCTGTGCACTGTGCTTAGGGTGCACGCGTGCTCCAATCCTCTTAAAGGGACAGCGGGCACCATTCTAAAGTGTACCCAGCCAATGGCTGGGAGACACTAATTATATAAGGCACCTCCACCTGATGGAAGGTGACTGTGAAATGTTGTAAGTTTGTTCATAACACTCTTGTTAGTTCTCAGGGCCCAGTGCTCGTATTCCTGTATACCTGCCTGTCTATCAGCTGTGCCAGCCTACCTCTCTATCTGCCGTGCCCGCTTGCCTGTCTATCAGCCGTGCCTGCCTATCAACAGTACCTGCCTGCCTGTCTACAAGCCGTGTCAGCCTGCTTCTCTTTCTGACGTGCCCGCCTACCTGTCTATCAGCCGTGTCCGCCTGTGCTTGTTAAGTTTACCATCCCTGGCCTTTCCTGCCTCCTGTCCCTTGGGAGTCAGCTGCCATCTACCCGAGGTCAGACCTAGCATAGCACCTGGTCCCACCTCCCTCATTTCTCCTTGGATTCCGGTATCATCAGCTGCCGTGCATCCGAGGTCGGACTTGGCAAGGCACTTAGTTACGCCCTTCCAGGCTTTCCTTGGATCACAGCACAGTGGTTTCACCACTCAGTCCATTACACTATGCTAGGAGAAACAAAAAACCTTCTTGTGATGGCACATACGGATGTGCCATCCTAGAGGACCTGGACTACTTGTCCAACCTAAATGGGCTGCAGGTATCACCTCATTCTACCATTAGTGACAAGGACTTTAGCAAAATGCAAAACTAGAGAAGAATCAGTCAGGAAAGACAAGGAGAGAGGGAATTCCCTGTTTCCACTGTAAAGAGGTGACAGAGTCCGTCAGGTGTCTCCCCCCTCCCCGTGGACACTGTACACATGTATCATGTGCAGCACCTTGTCATTTACTAATGTTAATGTAATGTAATGTTGCTGTATTGTTTATGTACTGTAATGTGGATGTATTTGATATGTGTTACATATAGAAGTAAGGATAGAATAGAAGATAGCATAGGACAATATTGGGATTAGATTAGTGGGGCACATTAGTGATAGGGAATCAGAGTCTGGAGTAGATATAGTGAGCATTAGGGGTTGTCAGTTGGGAGGAGCTATAGAGTAGTGCAACATAGAACAGTGGGATATAGGGAGGAACTTCCTGGTTAGAGTGCAGTGCAGTCAGGAGGCAGTAGTGAAGAAAGACAGTCTTCTAGCCGTGGGGATAAGGCTGCTAAGGCAGGAAGGGGCCCCAGGCTGGGTGTTGTGCTGGCGGTCACCAGCTTAGACAGAACCGTTCCGAGGAGGATCCGAAGCTTACGGCTGGGACTAGGGGGCAGCTGAGACAGCGAGCCCGTTACCCTATAACTCGAAGCTGGACCAGGGCAATGGCAGAAAACTGGTGGGCCTAAAGGCACGGTCGGGACAGATTGTCTGGCAGTGAGGCAGGGATTGCCAAAAGCGAGGCAGGGATTGCCAGAAGGAACAGAAGGTGCGGGGAAGGCAGGGAAAGCGTGAGAGATGCCACTCTGTGTACACTGTGCTGCATATGTGATGGATACCCTACTGCTAAGTAAAGCTGAACTGTTGAAAAAGGACATTGTCTCTGAAATGGTTTGTGGAGCTCGTGGATGCGGAGCCTGAGTAACAGAAGCCGAGGGGATTCTGACAGTAAATGTGAGTGTACTGCGGTGCATGCTGCACATGCAGCAGAGGGGGCATTGGATTTCATCTGTGGGGTGTCAGGGTGTGGGAACGCTACAGCTCGTTGCCACAACAACACTCTGGCCACCTTACACCACCATCTGCAAAACCATTCTCTTTTGGTGGGGTTTCTTTCTGTTGCCTCTCCAGTGCTCCTGTTGTCACTGTCATTTTTCACTAAAGCATGTGCTATTGATTCACAATTACTTCTGCTTCTTAACTGGACAGATTGCTTTCTGAAATTTAAAAGGAGACTGTCAGAATAATCCACCCCCAAACTGTTTAATTGGTGATTTTGCTACCTGAAACATAATGTAATCCATACAACCTTGATTTATGCAAGTTGTTGCCCTCGTTATTTAAAAAATTACTGATTTAATTCATATGCAAATAAGGTTTAAGCCCTCTGGGAGTGTCAAAGCACTTCCCAAGCCTCTGCCTCCCTGGCTCTATTCCCCGTCCATCCCCACCTTCCTATGTTTGATTGACAGCTCACTAGCTGACTTGTTAAGTCAGGAGAGGAAGGGGTGGCTGGGTGGTAAATAGAGCCAGAGATGACAAGATAAATGGAAAAAGAACAGGAAATAAACCAGCAGGCAAATGTTACAAGTGTTTTCTCAACATCATAAATGGAAAACTACTAAGTGCTATTAAAAGCAAGCAACTTTGCAATTTAGTTATTAAAAAAATTCTAATTTCTCAAGAATGGAGGGATTTTTTAAAATATTTTTGTGTATTGCTCGTTGCCCAGATTACCAGTTACCTCTGTAATCTATAAGCAGTGTCCAGTTGCCAAGAGAGCAGCGCTTACAAACTCTTTGCTATAAAGCTTGTAAGCGCATCTCTGAAACTGGATTCAGTGCCACTGGGGTCCTACTATGCTGCAGAGGCAAAAGTGCCTTTACTTGCGGAATAGGAGAGTGCCCACTTCAGGCCAGCAACTCGACATTGCCTCTGGCGTGTACTTTCAATCATTCAGGATCACCACATTGGTTGCATACATAAAATAATTGGTCATTTCTTAAACAGAAGTTTGTTTCAGAGTTGCTTCATTCTTCATTTTATGATGTATTGGAGCAAATAAAAATGATACCAAAAATGGTTTAACATGTTCTTTTATTGTGCAAAATGCCTTACTCCAAGATTTCACACACTTGAATTCTTGACGTCGAAAGAGATGAACTCAATTCAATGAAAAAAGGTCCCGATTATCAAAAACATCTGAAAGGAGCATCAAAAGTGCATTTACGCTTTGCTCTGCTCTTGAAGCATTCACCAGGACTCCAATGATACCACGTACCGCTGAATGCAAGGAAAACAGACATAAAGGACTCCGATGCACTTCATGTCCCTTTCACATGCTTACGGTTTAATGAGCATGACTCCATTCATTCAATTGAATGGTCAACCACACGGCACCTGGGAAGACAAATATCAGGGGAAACAACTTTGGAGTAATGCAGGGGGTGGCGATGTCCTACTTATCTCACAATAACAAGGAGCAGTGGGATGGGCGTGTAGGAATCATAGCAAATTGCAGGGGATCCTTACTATTTCGGAAATCCTTACGGTAGGAGAGACCTATTTATACAGGCAATGGGTAATTTCTGGACTATTTATTAAAATAATAATAATAATACAAGAAACTGTCCACTTCTCATATAATTTCACAGTGTATCTGGTTGCCATATTGCTTCCACATTGCTATAGGAATTCAATAAGGAGCTAATGCTAGTCAATGGAGCCTGAAACCTATCCGGCATCTCGTTTTCAGACTTCACTGACCTCAATGGGGCTGAATTGACTTTCTCACCCATTGCTATTATTATTATGTCACTTTCCATTTCTCTCCCTAATACATATAGATTTAAATTACTGAATCCATCCTTGTCTCTTTTTTCCCTATGTCTTTGGTTATATTTTAAAGGCACAATACCATCTTAAGAAGGGACTTTAAAAGAGCCATGCACTCACTTTTCTAATTAGTAGTCATCCGACTGCAAAGACCCCACTGTAGATTCTTAAAGGGCTTATCCAGGGCATTTAATGTTTTCACTACGGGCCTAAGAACTACCAGACAGGTAGTTGCTAAATTCCAATCTGTTGTGCCCAGCGACGATCTCTGCTGCCACAAAGTGGTCACATTCCACTCCTTCTGTTCTCGTCACGTCGACATAGCAGCGGCTTCCCTTCTGCTCTGGTCTGTTGATAGAGCGTGACTGCCGAGTGCCGACATCATACTGATTGACGGCCGGCTACCCCCTACATAACTGCATGGAGACAGCAGTCAATCAGCATGACATTGGCAGTCATGCCCCATCAACAAGAAGCGCTGCTTTGTTGACATGGAGCAAAACTCAGTGCCGAAAGTGGCGCCATCGGGAGATTGAAGTGGTGGGATCTTTTTCTAGCACAACAATATATCACCAATGTCACCTGTTGTGACCTCCACCAGTCAGATACTGGTGACATATCCTAGAATTAACAGCTTTTAATTACTTGATGGCCTATTGTCAACATCTCGACGACATCTACCGTGAATAGGAAACCATTTCGGCATCTACGGTAACTAAGCATTAGCCGCTTCCGCTTCCTGATTCCATTTACTCCATTAAATATTAGTATTCATAAACTGTGTTCCAGTTTTTAGTTGTAATATCTCATGATGAATGGCAATGTATGAATCTGGAATGTAGAACACTTTATATTAATACTAGCAATAAACAAATTAAAGGCTCATTTTTTAGTAGGGATATATTAATTTACTATAAAGTTCTGCTGATAGAAAAAATTGAGAACATGCTAGCAACTTCACAATAATTAATCTCCCAACCATTAGTACTAGACTGTATT
>VIAB01000040.1:565403-576486 GCA_009801035.1 Oophaga pumilio
CCAGAGTGTTTCTCGAACCGGCAATACTGCTCCCGTTCATCTCCACAACTCTGGCCAGTGGTTCAGCAGTGTTGATAGTCTGAACTGTCCATCAATCAGGTGTGCAGTGCTCCCCAGCATTTAGGAAGGTAGAATGCTGTGCGCTCCTGAAGTTTAGATTAACACCAAAGTCTGTTAGTCAATGAAATCTGTCGACCAATTTCTAGCAAATTTGCCTGAATTGAATTTCGGGAGATTTAGTCATCTCTAGTCTAATGATTTCTGGGCTATAGATATTAAATTGAAGAGAGGAACCATCACAGTTCTTGACCTCATTGTCATAAATGTAATGGCAGAATTAGACCAATTCCTTTGACCGTCTCTTGAGAGGTGATGTGTCACCCTTATATTGAGGATAGAAGCATGGCTTCATCATATTGAGTATAGAAGCATGGCTTCATCACAAAATTTAAGAGCTCTAACCCTTTTTTGTTCTATGACCTTCCTGCTATGGACAGGTAATTGAAGTGGGTTATCTCATGGAAAGCAGACACAAAATCTGTACAAGAGGCCGGGAGGTGAGACTTTTTTCCCCTGTGTTGATAACTCTTCCTGCCTTCAAAAGCAACACAGTGCAATGATATCAGCTGCTCTGGCACTGGATACTCGTTATGAATATTCTTTTTTAGGTCTTATAGATATGGGAGACATATTTTCGGTGTCGTGATGAAGTTGCTAACACAACGCATTTGCTTGCATCGTCATTTGGTTTGCTGATCAGCCCCACATTAATTTTGCCTCCTATCTACAGAAAGCTAAAATCATGAAAGGAAATATAACATTAATATCTCCCTCCTGGGACCTCCAGGGGGACAGATATCCTTAAGATCAGGGATCTCATAATTTTTCATACCTGGGCCACATCTCAAATGCCAGGCCCCATCTGAGGTCACCAAGGCAAGTTTCTTGTATCTGCTTAAAAAAGATTCTGACTTATTATCATTGTTCAGTTCTGGGAGGTGAGTTCTCATTCAATGGAAGTCTTCAAACAGAGGCTGGACAGACATCTGTCTGAGATGGTTTAGTGAATCCTGCATTGAGCAGGGGGTTGGACACGATGACCCTTGGGGTGCCTTCCAAGTCTAACATTCTATGATTCTATGATTTGCAAAAGCTGTACACTAATTAACACACATATATATATATATATATAGACCGGAATCGTATGAAAAAAAAGTCACAAAAGTGACGTGAGAGTCAGAAAACTATGTCAACTGTGAGAGATTGAATAGTACAAACAGAAAATGAATAAATCCTTCCATAAAACCAATATGTATGACACGGATACCAGGATACAACTCCAGCCCTCTTATTAAATTTCACAATTTTATTAAAATGCAAACCTCGAAGTAATTGACTAATTAAGTCAATTAACAAGGAAGCATATTTGATACTGCTAATTAGACAATGATGGCCTTGAGAGCAAACACACCATTGTCGGCATGTGGCCCTGCTGCCTGATAATAGCTATGAGACCCTCCTGGTAAAATATTTAGGGCAATTTGGCACCTGACCAAATATAATAGTCTATCATAGATTTTTACATTTTCTTGTCTTATTTCCCTATAGAAAAGGTTTTTATTGCAAAGAAAGCTGTGTGGATGAGATTAATATATTCCAAACTAGACTTTTGCATTCAGAATACATAGGCCCCCTAGTATGAATGTAAGAATATATCTTTACAATTAGGGGAGACACTGCGGATGACAGACACTCATTATATACCATATACTTTAAGCGGGGGCAGGCACTGACAATGCAGGGCCCCTGTGAAGGACTTGTGTCTGGGGCCCCCCATCAAGCCGCACACAAATAAACACACTCATATTAGGGCTCGCTCACACTGGCATATAACATGGCCGAGTGTTCTCTGATCTTTTATAGGGTAGCACACGGCCCAGTGTTACACTATGGGGCAGTGCAGATCTGCGAGTATTTCTTTTCTCATGCCAATCCCCTCATGCGATAATCGGATCACGTGCACCCATACAAGTCTATGGGGGCATGTGAACCATTGGACTGCACTCATATGTCATTCGAGTGTAGTCTGATGTACATTCATAGAGACAATGAGTGACTGAAAATCGGAACGCTGCGGGGGGAATAAAGTTAATTTTCTCTCCATATAGTTTGAGTAAGTGCAGGCTCCGGGCATGTTAGTAAACCTATTAAACTGCAGACTGACCCCATATCTGCAAGTTAATAGTGGTTTTCCTGGTGGCTATGGGTAGTATTTTCATTGATCCACTAAGCACCAGTGTGTCTCTCTCCCTAGCTCCATCTCTCACCCACCTTGTGCAGACCGATATGAGAGGAGACTGCATGCTGTGAAGTTTGGCATCCATGGCACAGAACTTCCCTCCCCCATAGGGTCATGGAGAGAAATAGAGAGACATCCCCACACATCAAGTGACTCTCTCCATACTGTGCGTCTCCAGCATCAGAGAACCAGCGGCAGCATTGACAAGTGGAGAGGAAGGTGCAGCGTCTTTTGCTGAATACAGCAAAGCATCCGCACCCTCTGTCTGCAAATGACTCAGGTAAGGATGGATCCTGAAGTTTCAGCAGCTGATCAGGCTCCCTTCCCTCCAGGCCCCTGTGCAGCTGCGGCGGCTGCATTGGGGGTATGTCCGCCCCTGACGTTAATATATATTTCATGTATTTTTGGAAAACTAATTTATATTGGATCCAGTTTATATTTTAATACTTAGATCATTATTTTATTTCATTCTTTTAGTCTATAGACTAGCGTAAATGCCTTGAAGTGTACCTATCTTACCAAAATCACAATCCTCCCTCTGGCTTTAGAAATATAGTTGCCTAACAAAAGACATTTCACATTTTTTTAATTATTTAAACCAAGTACTTCCTCCAATTGCTGCTGCTCCACTGATTCTGGAGCAGTTTTTTTTTTCTTCCGTGCCCCTCCGTTCCAAAGTTATGCTGTCATGCACAGTGTAGGCCAAACTAAGTGCAACACAAAGGGATAAGGGAAGGGGAACCAAACACTTGGGAAGGGGGAAGTGGAGACCTCTAGACAGATGTAACATCACCCTGTCTGTCCTACCGTCCCTATATAGGTTCCGCACCTATCACAGAGCAGGATACCTAATCCCTATGTGACCCTGGCGATAAGCCCTGCACCAAGAAGGACAGGATGAGCTCTAGTCAATCCCACTAACACTAAAGACAGCAAGGCTAAATGAAACAAGGGGGACACTTAGTGTGAGTAGATTCAGAGAGAAACGCTGACACCCTCCATACTCCCAAGAGGATGCTAGCAGACTACTACAGCTCCAAGCCTCAACAGAGAAGTGCAAATAGGAAATATCACCTGCAACTCCCAGCAGGAAGTTGGGAGTAATAAACACCCAGGTCCAGGTGTAGCCATTAGCATTGGGGGAGATGTCCGCTAGTCTGCAAAGCAAACAACTGAGACCTTCTACGGACAGATGCAGTGCAACGGTCTTCACCCTCTGATACAACCGTGACATACGCCCTCCGGTAATAATGATGCAAATTTTCCTTTCAACCAACTGGGTGTAAACCACAGAACTTCTCCGTGAGCATGGCCATGCATTAATTGACCAGAATTAGAAGAGAAAAATCAAACGCCTGCAGAGAGGTTCTGTTGCCTATGCCCAGTTGGTTAACACTAGAACTACTGAGGTAGTCATTTTGACTACTTCTCACTACGGAATACTTCCACCATCTTTACCGGAGGTCATAACTTTAGAATGGAGGGGTGCAAAAGAAAAAGAAAAACTGTTCCAGAATCAGTGCAGCAGATCTAATTGGAGGAGGTATTTTATTTACATTAAAAAATCCAGTGAAATGTTCTGTTCAAATGAGCTTGTTAGCCCTGGCGTGACGGAAGAACTGTGCTGTCTGCTCTGAGCCAATCAGATGTCTTCTAAATGATTCTATCATTCCATCTGCTGTTAATACAATGGGAAATGGAAGCTGCAGCTACATTTCCCTCCTTCCCCCTTTTTCCTAATTGTATTTTACTTTTTCACAAAAATAAAAAATGGAATAAAACAAAAAATATATTTTTTCTTTTGAAGGTCTATTAAGTTTGTGGATATTTATAGATGGCTTGCAGGTAAAGAAATGGAGATAACCAGCAGAGAATGTATCACGTCATCCTATTATTAGATATATTACATTTAATTTTATGCTTCATATATATTTGTTTATACCCCCCCTCCCAAAAAAAAATGCAGATACTGTATGTTTCAAAGTGCTTATCTGACTAAATGACTAAGGGGTTTTATCCATGTTTCTTAGTAATAATAATAAAAAAAGAAAAAAAAGAAATGCAAATGTTATCAAATAACAAAAATATAACTGCTTAGCACTGTCGAACCGGCGCACAAGCTCTGGTGGTCCCATTGTTCACACGTTGCCAGCAGATGACATCTGCAGCCATTCAGTAGCTTAGGTTGTTACATGCAGCTGCACTGCTTAGCGCTGAGTCATGATGCCAGTACGGCACGTGGGCATTGTGGTCAGCGTCGGTGCAGAGCTCACAAAAATTAGCAGGAGCCCCCCAGAGTATCTGTGCTGGATTGATGGTACATAAAACAGGAGCACATTTTTTTTAGTAAAATTTATGGAACTTTATTTTGTTCTGAAATTGTACATCGCTTTTAGGATCAGCCTGCACAAGTTTAGGAATGTTCTTCTCCTTTAACTGAAATAAAACAGACCAGGTTCAGCTGCGGTCTAATCTCTATGGCCCCCACAAGTGTCAAGGTCGAGGGGCATCGCTCTCAGCCAGTGAATGTACTCTGGATACGATACATCCAAGTATAGGTCGAAGAAATGTGAAATAAATCCCATGGGCAATTTCAGGCATTAGAATAAAGCTAGGGCTCCAGAGCAGCAATCAAGTCTTGTGATTGTCAGGAAACTGACATTTCTATATGGAAACATCACAGCCCTAGAGTTATATAGAAAGAGCTTTTCCAGTCTGTATCGGAATTGCTAGGGTCACAGAACTCCCCACCCCAAAAGATAAAAAAAAAAATTAACACTACAGATAACAAAGCATTCACTTTCTTAGTACAGTTTATGTAGTAGATGTTACCTGCAGTCCTATGCAACACCACAGTTAACTCAGTGATAGCTGTCTGAGTACAGATAATGAAGTAGATGTTACCTGCAGTCCTATGTAACCATACAGACAACACAGTGATAACTCCACGAGTACAGATAATGTAGTAGATGTCACCTGCAGTCCTATGTAATACCACAGATAGCACAGTGATAACTCTCCGAGTACAGATAATGTCATAGATGTTACCAGCATGGGCGGTAGCCATAAGCGAGGCGCTCATTTCCCATGCATCGGCACTTTACAAGAAAACGGGATCCCTGTGCATGTGATAATGTTGCTGTGGACTCTTTCTGTGTGGCCCCCCAATCTGTGTGGCCCCTTTAACCTAACGCATAAAACACAGTACATTTAAAATTACAGGGGTTTCCAGATAGCTGCAATGCTATCCTCTCCACCCCTACATGCAGTCCTATGTAACACCACAGGTAACACACAGTCATAATTTTCTGAGTAAAGATAATGTAACAGATGTTACCTTCAGTCCTATATAACAAAATAAATAAGACGATAATAATTCTATGAGTACAGATAATGCAGAAGATGGTACCTGCAGTGTCATGTAACATAACATGTAACATAATAACATAACAGATGTTTCTTGCAGTCCTATGTAACACCATACATAGCACAGTGATAACTTTCTGAGTGCAGATAATGTAGTAATGGCTGACTTCATTCCTATTTCCTGCCATATCTTCTTGTGTACCAGTCGGGTAAAGCACCACAGACGAGCACAGTGAGCAGTGGCGACACATTTTACCAGCTCAGTTGCTGATTGTCCTTTCCTTTCTTTCCATGCTCATGGTGAGCCCTATTGCTGATATTGATCAGTGGTGCCCTCCATTTATAGTATACACAGCGAGCAGTGGCGACACATTTTACCAACTCAGTTGCTCATTGTCCTTTCACTTATATGACAGAAGACCACTATGCTGAGAGATGTGCAGGCAGTACAGTTAAGCAAAAAGATTTGCAGAATCCTGGTCCATGGTGGCTGGAACAAGTGCCCTGCGGATCTCCTCCTACTTGCCGGTATCTCCATTTCCTCTCCATGCATCATCATGTGTGTGTCACTCTACGATGATGATGTCATTCAAGGACTACTAATCAGCAGAGGCTCAAGGTTTGCTGGCAACTCTAGCAGGCAGCCCGTCAACGCTATTCTTACTTCTTGCCTCGTGACACCCATGACAGTTTATCAATGGCTCTTTATCCCTGCCAATTATATCTTCCCATAAACTCTTCAAAATTAGGGAAAGTGGCTTGGTCACTGGTGATGAGCGAATGTGCTCGGATAACGTCTTATCTGAGCATGCTCGGGTGTAATCCGAGTATCTTGAGCGTGCTCGTATACTATTTTCGAGTCTCCGCAGTTGCATGATTTGCAGCAGTTAGCCTCAACACATGTGGGGATCTTCCAACAAACAGGCAAACCCTACATGTGTTAAGGCTGTCTAAAAGCAAATCATGCAACCGCGGGGACTCGAACATAGTATACGAGCACACCCAAGATAGTCAGTTAACACTCGAGCATGCTCAGATAAGACGTTATCCGAGCACGTTCGCTCATCACTATTGGTCACATTTAGTTGTCATCCTTGTTTACTTTTTATTAGTCTTCAATAATAAACTGTATTATAGACAGACTGTTCTGTAGAGTTTAGTGTTCAAACCCCAAGGTTCATTGATGATCTCCAACAAATTTCTTGCAATGAGGTTTCTGGCTGTTTTGACCCAATAGAGTTTGTGAATGAAACATTTATTTCAGCAGAGCAATTACTATCGGATCTTCATTTTTCATTAGTAGATTCAAGTAAAGAGTTGGAAAACCTTTGGTACTGCATGAATTGCAAATATCAAGTGGCGTAACACCACTTGTGGACCTCCTTAGGCACATACTATACGTTCATACAGTTGGAGAAGAATCAAAGAAGGAAAGTTTAAACATGAAATCAACTTAGTTGCCAGTAATATAGAAAAAAAAGACATTAGAACCATTTTCCAAACATCTTTCTCTTCGGAGTCGTAAAAAAAAAAGGTCCCAACTGAAAATACCCCTTTATACAAATCCAAAAAAAAGGATTGCCTTAATACCACAACCTTTCACATAGCCTCACTGTAATTATTCATGTTTAACAGACATTGCCTTGAGATACATTTTCATAGCCTGTATAAACAATTCCATGGTAAAAATCCAAGAAGAGGATGTAAATTTTCATTTTTAAGAATTTTGTTTTTTCAAATTTATTTTCCTGTCATCAGCTGCACTGATTTCAGTACATACTCACTTGGAGTACAGATAATGACAGTGAAAGTGTCAGCACCATTCTCCTCCTTTGAGTGTTGTGTTAGAGTTAGTGAGACACTGGAGGAACTGATCATCAATCACTGCCATCATGTACTCAACAAGTCCAATTTGTTATTCATAATTGAGCTTCTTTTGGTTTGCTCAGGGGAGGGACAGAGTCTGGTGAGGAGCCTTGCCGGAATGTGATTGGTCATCAGTAGGAACATCCGACCAATCAGACCTTAGTAGTTGAATCCAATCACAATTGTATGTCTGGCAGTCTATGAAGAAGCACGGAGCTGGACTCCTGTACTATTTCTTGCATATCCTCCAAACCTGTGTCTTTCCAGCACACGTGAGCCACAGATGACAAGTGTCATGTTAATTGAGCACCATCTTGTTTATTGAATATACCGGGAAGATCAGATTATATACATTAATGCCAACATTTTTACTATATACATCATTTTTGTTTTAAACATTATCGAGCTTGTGCTTGTGGAGCAGCATAAGTAGAAATATTTTAGTAGGAAAATCAGCATGATCTCTTCTTCAAGCTCATTTTACAGCTAAACGTGCAAAAATAAAAAGTACAAAATGTATTTCAATTCCTAATTAAAACTTATGGCAAAACCTCTCAAAGTATTCACTCGGTAGGGAGGAAACAAGGAGCCAAACTTCTCAACTAACAACCAAAAGCAAAGTTATATTTTTAAATGAGCCTTCTATACTGACGTACTGTTCAAACTGCATTTACAATAAGGTAAGTGCGTTGGTATAAAACGGAAAAAAACTTTTATATGGGGGCAGTGAGCCATTAGAGGACTTTTACAGGTATTGTCCAGTTTGTACTTACTTTATGATGCTGTAAATCGGTGCATAACAAATACATAGTTACCGTACTTGGAATAAATGAGAGATGCTCATGAATAATAAAGTTATATAAAGGAAAAGATAGAACTAAACAGGACTATAATATCAAAGGCTCATAATGCCTTAAAGGGGTAGTTCACTACTAGGATAACCGCTCCTGAACTAAATGTTCGGCCCCCATAGCCAGCACGGGAGGTGAGTATAGGATTTTTTATTTTATTGGGGCCAAGCATTTAGTTTCCAGAAGAGGTTGTCCGAGTAGTGGACTACCCCTTTAAGCAATATTCTCCTTTCTGTTACTTAAATATTTGAGCCTCAGCCAAAAAACACATGGAGTCTCACCAATGCGAAGCAACTAGAGAAACAACAGTTCATAAAAGCTTTTAAGCCAGAAAAATGTTACAACTTTTGGCGTTTTTACACCATCTTGAAGCAGCTCTGCCAAAATAGGTGGCGCAGGGAAGGAGTTGGATGGGAATGGGTGCGACTACACCTGCCTGTTAAATTCAGCAAAATGTTGGCATTTCTTACGCCAAATTGTTACTCCAGTCTCTGACTGGAGTAGCATTTCTGGTGAGGCGCACGGAGGTGTGGACCATTAATAGGATGCTCCAAATTCATGTTGGGCGCCTATTAAGGAATTTGGTGCATCGTTTTCAAGGCAGGTCTTCATTAAGACTGGAATGCGCAATGACTGTCTTAAATAGTTGGCCCTATTGTGTGAAGCCATATAATTCCTCTATATGGCACTGTTTTCTAAAGACATTTTCTAGAGGAAGCCATTTTTCTGTTATGAACTTGTTCACACACTCACATGGGTAACGGTTGAAGGAAAAAGACTTACAAAGAGAAACAACGCACTTGCACCCAACTGGTCCTTGTACAGGCTAAAAAAGTTTCTAACCAATAAACTAAAAAACACATCCTCAGACCTAGCTCCCTAAAATGCCATCAAAGGGTTTCTCATACCTTCTGAGGAACTAGAAGGGGAGGCCACAACACAAATCCTACAAAAGGAAAGGAGAGTGTGCAAGGAGACATGAGAATCCAGGGTAAGAAAATGAACATGTTCACACGGAATAGACAGGGATAAAAATAGAGAACCAAATAATAAAAGGACTAAATGAAAAAAACTTCCAGACCGCCAAACATAAAAGAAAGAGAAAAGGTGCTGGGAAGGAAACATCTGTTGTGAATGTGTTAGAAATGAATTCTGAGCAGAAGCTCCCTCTGGTGGTTACAAACAGTACTGAACCATTCAATGAGGATTGGCAATCAGGAGTTACAGACGGGTCTTATATAAGGGAGGTTCCCTCCCATCATGGTTGCCGGTGATCAATTGTTCTTGTCTCAACTGTGGTTCCTGGTTCACTTGGAAGCTTGCTGAGTCTTGCCTGCATCTTCTGCCATCAGATAAGATATTTTCTGCTTTTATTTTTGTGCTTGCTTTTTGCATTGTTCCCTGCACTTCTGTGGAGGTCAGCCAGGTCCCCTCTGAGGGCTTGTGCTCCTCTCAGTTTATCTGAGCCACTGTTATTTGTTCATTTGCCTTTTCCAGTTTTTTCAGTGGTTGCGGCTTAGTTTTGTGACACCAGAGAACTAATTTAGGTGGTAGAGGTCGTGTGATCTCAGGTGTTTTTGCAATTAGTAGAGTTGGTATTTTTTAGGGTTTTTTGGATTGCAGTAAGTGTCCTTCCTATCCTTTTCTGTCCAGGTAGATTGGGCCCCAACGTTTGCTCATACTATTTTCTGTCTGTGTCTGTATTTCCTCTTGTCTAACCGCCATTACATGTTTGGGGGCTTCCTATGTTCTTTGGGGATCTGCTCCGGGGCAGATAGCTTTCCTCTTTCTATCTTTAGGTGTAGTTAACGTCTCAGGCTGTGACGAGGCGTCTAGGACCAACGTAGGAACGCTCCACGGCTGCCTTTAGTTGTGGTGGTTAGTCAGGGTACTGCAATCCAGTAGATTCCAACCTCTCTGGTGTATTGCCGTTTTGCCTGCTCTCCTCAGCTACCAAATCATAACAAGCATCACAGTCAGACAGTAAGGACATAAGAACCATCAGCATTTGGACGAATCGGGCTGTGGCTCAATCGTGAGAGGAAAAAGACAATACAGCAAAAGGTCACCGGATGTAGTGCCGAAACCGAGCTATGAAATGTTCACAAATGTGTCCATTCTTACCTCTATTCTGGCTTGACATATCCCAAAGATGAGTGGAGAAATATTACGAACTCAGGAAAAAAAAAGATATAGAAATATTCTGTTTGGACACGTCTATACGATATGTGGTTGTGATGTGGATTGCAGCCTGTTGAGGGTTTTGATAGACGGGGTTCATGCTGAGCACTGCAGCAGGGTTTCCATCTGGATCCCGTTTTTGGACACTTTTTGGTCTTAGCTTCGGCAATATCTGTCTTCTACCTCATTGTACAGATTTGAAAAAGGCCGTGGAGACAATTCAAGCTCAGTAGGGTTTCATCCAAGTAACAATGTATAAAATAAAGTGGTACTGCTCACCTAGTGTGATTGTGTGAGGTACAACACTAGTAGAGGTTTTCCAGCTGCTGCAATGTAACGGGCGGGGCAGCAGGCATTGTCGAGGTGCGCATCTGTGCAGTCACCACGCAACATGAAAATGGGGATCCCGGCTGGGAGCGTGCGCTGCTGTTATTTTTGCGATACGCCTTTGCACACTACATGCTACTGCTTGACATAATTTAATATCTAACAGAGTGTCCATCTCTATGGGAGACCGGAT
>VIAB01000040.1:578062-595163 GCA_009801035.1 Oophaga pumilio
CCATGCAAATAGTGTGATTTCTGTGTAAACTGTATGTTGTGGCATATTGTGTGACTTGCTGACAGGCAGTGTTCAAAGGGTTAATCTTCCCTTTCAGGGGATTGTTTACATGATTTACCTCTTGCTTTGTACATAGAAGTTTCTGGAAAGAGCTGGAACAAGCTGTTTGCCCCCTGACAAAGCTGCTGGTGAAACGCGCGTTGGGGTCATTGGTTCTGGTCACATATATCTTAACCCTCTAGACACATCACTAAGATGTAAGTGCTACCTACCTACTTAGTACTATTCTAAGTCTCAACATAAGCCTCTAGACTAGGGGATTCATTACACTTTGGAAACTCACACATCTTTTTAAATCTAAATGTATTGATATATACTTCAAGTGTGTACTGGACTAATTTTTTAGGAAGGCTGTGATCTCTCTTTTTTGTGTGTTGGCACTTATTCTTTCCTTTTGGTTGTATAGTTTACCTTGGAGTGTTTCTCAAGAGTTTTTTTTTCCTTTAAATCCTTGCTTGTATTTGTAGGTTTTCATCTTCAGTTCTCCGTAGCAGAACTCGGGTCCCAGCCTGGCCATCTTCTCCTCTATGGTACTCAGGTCTGGCTACACTTCCGTTACTTATCTAGCATAAATAACGGTTGCTGTGGGCCCCCACTTACCTGAGATAAGGAATCCTTCTGCCACTTAGTCCTAAGTACCTTGAGAACTTTCTATCCAATATATGGTCTCCCCTCTTTGCATAGAAACATCTGTTTCAATGCCGGTCTGATACATTTGGACCACAGGTCCTTCTGCTTCTCAATACTCTTCCCTATCTCACTAACAACAGGAACTAAGTTCCTTTTGCCCTCCTAACTCCTCCCCTCATGGGCTCACCCCAGTAGTACACTTCAAAACGTGAAAATAAACCACACTGTTACCTCTACATGGCATATTCAAATTATTGGTAGTCATTGTACAGAATGATTTCACTGGAGGATCTGTATGAATTCCATTATTTGTCGATTAAAATGGAAACCCCAACGCAGTTCTCAGCAAGGAGCACTATACGAATGTGAGCAAATCCTTAACATGTTGTAATGTTGTATTGAATTTATAAAGTAAGTGTGGATATGTACAGTTGTGCTCAAAAGTTTAAATACCCCGGCAGAATTTTTGCTTTCTTGGCCTCTTGTCAGAGAATATGAATGATAACCCCAAAACTTTTTATCCACTCATAGTTAGTGGTTGGGTGAAGCCATTTATCATCAAACAACTGTGTTTTCTCTTTTTAAATCATAATGACAACCCAAAACATCCAAAAGACCCTGATCAAAAGTTTACATACCCCATTTCTTAATACCATGTATTGCCCCCTCTAACATTAATGACAGCTTGAAGTCTTTTGTGGTAGTTGTGGATGAGGTTCTTTATTTTCTCAGATGGTAAAGCTGCCCACTCTTATTGGCAAAAAGCCTCTAGTTCCTGTAAATTCCTGGGCTCTTTGGCATGAACTGTGCACTTGAGATCTCCCCATAGTGGCTCAATGATACTCAGGTCAGGAGACTGAGATGGTCACTCCAGAACCTTCACTTTGCTCTACTGTAGCCAATGACAAGTTGACTTGGCCTTGCGTTTTGGATCGTTGTCATGTTGTAACGTCCAAGTGGAGAAAAAGTTTTGGTGTTATCATTCATATTCTCTGAAAAAAGGCCAAGAAAGCAAAAATTCTGCTGGGGTATGTAAACTTTTGAACACAACTGTATGTACTCTATATTTTTAGTATCAGACATAGAGACCAGGGAGCCACTGAGCAAGGATAAAAATTAGGCCCCTTTCAGGACCTGCCTGACACCACCACATACCTTATCAGTTTCTTGATGGCTATTATTGCAGTAACTATGAAGACCATATACTCATGCAGAAACAGTGATGACCAACCCTGAATGACACCATTTTGCTTAATAGTAGGTGTATAGTTAGCCTTTATAAAATGGACATTCTTGTATATACCAGCTATCAGATATACTTTACCTGTGAACTTTCCTCTGCCATTGCTTAGATATTTCCAGGGATTTTTCTGTTTTCCGAGGTGAATCTTGCACGTCTGCTGGAAGCTTATTTGACGTTAATAAAAAAGTCTGCAGGACTGCGCTTCAGTGTAGCACATTACCATGGCAGGAGAGGAAGGTGCAGATACATTTATGCCATGTACTCTATTAAGGAAGCTTAAAACTATGACCCTTACCGGAAAGCGCTGTGCTCCGAGACTTCTGCCTCTACATGGTATTATAACAACATAACAAGTTAGCAGCATAATTATCTTCTACCATTGCCAAAACTGTCTCACTTAGCTGGGAATGTATGAAAGAGAGGAGAAGAGATAAGAAAAAGTGGCACAAACCAATATGGTGGTGATGATATTAAATTAACAGGCCAGCAGTGATATACAAAGGTGTGAGAGTTGCAAAAAGAAAGTCTAACTTAGAAGTTTTGGTTTTGGATCCATGATTATTCACCTGGATTTGAGTCATATCTGGATTGTAAATTTCATTATAAAAAAAAAAGTCTTTACACCTAAAGTATAAGAATCTCTAGCACTTACAGAAAACTAATTAAAAGTTCTATCCTTACACTTTCAGGTTTTAGCGTAGAGTGTTTGGCCATGACGTTAGCTTTCTCACATATTTTATTATTACTGAACTGTTGGATGCTCCAAAGTTTGAGAATTATTTCTCATTTGGACTCACAGATTTCGGCTTCAATTTCGTGATGTAATCTAAAATGGATCAGGTAGGTCTCATTTCGTTCCCTATCTTAGGGCGGCATGTGATAAAGAGGGACACAAAAGGCTTTTATGTTAGATTTTTGGTATCAAAAAGAATCAAATTTTTTAACATTTTGCGATTTTACCAGCCCTCCTACCATTTTTGAAAACTATCACTTCTGAAGTCTAAACTGCCTGCCACCATTTATTGAAAGCGACTCTATCAACTAAATAAAGAAATAAAAACACAAAGTTGGGGTGATGCTGGGGGTTGGCTGCAGGTTTTATTTCTGGAGACCAACTTTTTTGTATCAAAATTTTGATTTTTATCGACACATAATTGATAAAACTGGAAAAAAATTTACCATGAAGGCAAGAGACCATTTTTGGTTGTGCATGTGGCTTAAACCATACTTATAAGCCCAATAGTGCAGCATCTTGCCTCAAAAAAGTTGCAAACATCTATGCAAAGGTTTTGCCACTACTAAGCAGGTAAGGGACTAGTTCTATGCCAGCCTGCAACCCAAAATAAAGATGTCAACATCAACTTTAGTTAAATTTACCGCATCTGAGAGAAACAGGCAATGATTATGACCCTCAGGATGTCTGTGTCTGAACACAACTCCACCCCAGGTCCAACAAAACAGGAGTCTTATTTATAAGCAGACCCGACCACGACTGGGTTATGGAAAAAACTATAAAATGTCTGACTTAACTAAGGGTATTAATTCTGCTAATTGAACATGGCGTGGTCATTGCAGAGATACTGGTGCACAGAATACCAGTCTCAGTGGATGGAGCCTGCATCCTAAACAACGGCCGTTCTGGGGAGAGAATGAGGGACTATGTAGGGCGAGAGGTGCGGGAAGGCCAGCACGGCATGTCGGCATATGCTGCAAGAGCTCATGTCAGCCATCACTTCCTGGAGCCAGCTGGTATCTTGGGAAGCTAGACGGGACTGCAACCCAGCCATGAAGAGATCACTGGAGGTCATAACACAGAGGTATCAGCACCAACAGCGCAAGAGGCAGGCTGGATCGCTTGCTGAGAGAATGGCCCCTCCTGGGCAGGACTATATATCTTGGTTAGACCAGCCAATAGGAAAAAAGCCTGGAAAATTGCAGTAATCCAGATCCACTAAGTGCTGACTCCTTCCGTAGTAAAAGTCACAGCATTATCTATGAAGTTGGTAGTCATGGCTCATTTTGTTAAAACTCTTGAGGGGCGTAAAATGTGTCAGGAAACATGGGCATGGTTAGCTATGCAAATGAGTCCGCGTCACATTTTAACATTTCACCCATTAAAAAGTCTTCGATAAGTTGCAACTTTTACTCCAGTAGTGAAGGGGAGTGGAGAGAAATTGGATCTAAAGATCCAGCAAATGTATTAAATACTGTCATGTTGGTAAATGTAGTGAAAATTAAGGTAGTAAAGCCGAAAGCAAAACTGATTTAAAAATTCACTTTATGATAAACATTTTCTCAGATATTAATATGATTTTTTATGATCTTCATAAACAATATATAAAAAAATAAAAATTAGATTTTAGAAAAAAATTATGAATCCGGATTTCCCCAACCCACATAAATTGACTGAGTGTTCCCCTCTATATAATATATTGCCAAAACACTTGGGCTAAAGTGAGGTGAGAAGAAAAAGACACCATGCTTCTCGAGGTTGACTTTCCAGGAGAACCATAAATGCTGCATTATTCACTGTTGGTCACAACCTCTTTAAAGTGCAATAGACAACAGGCACGAGAAAATTTGTCCAGGAGGTTTCTAGGGGGTTTAAGTGGTGATCAGACTTGTTAATTCCTCCAGGAGCCTAGGAGGTCTTCCTATTTTCATGGGAGTTTACTAGATATACGAGTTGGCAATAGAGACAAGCGGATAAGGCAAAATTCGAATGCTCCTGTTTGCTCAGATTTTCTCCAGAAATTTGATTACTGGAGAAGTTATTCTCCACAACTTAAATGTCCCTTTTCATGCTCTGCGGTATAGCCAAACCTGGAGCATAATAAAAACAATATTTAAATTAAAAAAAAAATACTTATACTCACCTCACCACTCACCTCTTTAGCCATTCCGCTCCTCACTTGTCACCCCTCCAATCTTTGTCACATCTTTGGATTGCCTCCGCTCTCGTTTAATCACCTATGAGTATTCTGCTCAAGCGCTCCAAAGCTGTCTTTGGCAACCCCGAAATCCCCGGCCTAGCATTAGAGACGTAGGGAACTCAACACGAGCGGCAGCAATGTGAAAGTGTTACAAGGCATGGATAGGTGACAGTGAAGAGCAAAGGAGCCGGAGAAGTAAGTGTATGGCGAGTATTAGAATTTTTTTTCTGTTCCATGTTTAGAAGGCACTTTCAGTTCAGAAAAAAAGTCGGCCCACAGAAATAAATCTGCATTTTGACTAATTCTGATTTTTTAGGAAATTCGAGAAGAATTCAATATCGATATTCGCTCCTCTCTAGTTGACAAGCATGGTGTTACGACAGCATTGTGAACAGTATGTAAAGCATTAATAGATCTACATGCCTTGGTCAACCTCCACATAATTGTCCTTCAACAGGTTATAAACAGCAAACTCATAGACCTGAACATAGAACTTAACTTACTATAGGGAAAGTGAGCTCAAACTGCAGAACGAGAAGTTTTACAATAGACACACCGGTTTCCCGTGAGCTTTGCAATGACGGACTACCTTCTGTGCTCTACTGACCTCATACAAAGCCTCAGATCTCACTAGTTTCTCAGCCTCCCCCCTGCTAGTCCGACAAGGCAACCCAGCCTGAAAGGTGCCATCCTCCTTCCTCGCTTTGTATTATTCAGCATTATCAAAGTATTTCAGACCACTGAGCTTTAATAAGCAGAGCACACAATCCAGTTTGTCGAGCCGCGTGTCAAACATCTATTATGGCATCACGCTGCGTATCCCACACATGGAGAATCCCATTTACTTAATAATCCTTTATTTTTTTTGTGTGCCAAGTTTCAAAGAGCGTTGGCTTTTATCATGCCGCATTCTAGGTATGATACTGCCTTAAAAGCCACATACTTCTTATAGAAATTAGCCTCGGCAAATAAAATATATGTAGAACTTTTAGCTATAAATCAGATACATCCCCAGGATTCCTTTTTAACTACACACCTTCAAAGAAATTATATTTCTTTACTCCCAGCAAATTACCTCGGAGAAAAAAAAAAATGACAAGTGTAATCTATTTTTTTTCACAGCTGGTTGGTTGGCCGGGGTTTCTCATCAAAGTGTACATGCTGTTTGCTCCCCAGATGGACAGCCTGAATGAGTAGAAACTCTACAGAACCCAGGACACAGGGTGGAAATTACACTGTCTGCGCTTTTAATCGTGCACAGCACTGCACAGTGGTAATTGCGAGTGGACCGTTTCCAAATGAGTCTCTTTTGGGACAATTTCCTGTGTCTTGTCGGAATGAGTCCCATTAAATTCTCCGCTGGAATTAAACCAAAAACATATAATTATTACTGCAAACTTAATCAAAAGTTGATCCTGTAGATTGTGGCAAATCTATCAAGAGTTCGGAGCTTTGCTCTGAGAGATACAGGCGAAGTGCTGGAAGATTTTATGGTTCTTTCCTTATCGTGTCTTTTGATACACCGTGAAATGGCAGAAAAAAAAGAAATGGCTTAGACTGGAATAAAATCACAAACTGATGGATCCTTTAGCTCTATATTTAAGTGTGACACATTTTACCATTATCATTGCAAATACGAACCATAAGCCAGAAAATTCCATTACGTAAAGCCAAAAGGAGATCAATTAGATTGTGTCAGACCGGCTAAGGTCAGGAAAGTTGGCGTTCTCTTGAAACAGTTGACAACCAATGAGGTCAGGGCAAGCAAAGTTCTTCCAAATTAGTAGGCATGGTCTGGGTAAGGAGCAAACAGGAATCAAGATTAGGATAAAAGACGCACCACGTGAGGTGGATCTTCTAAGACTTTGGTCCAGGCGGGCACACAAGCTCCGGGCGTTGATGCAGTAAGCAGGAAGGCACGTGGGCAGCGTGGATTGAAAAGACGCAACATGGATCTCAGAATTAACAGGGCGAATTAAGTAGAACCCAGAAGGGATGAATGCCAGAATAAACATAAAACACAACAGCACAGATGGTGGCGCACACCAAACATAGGACTAGGAGTCCTAATCCCATGACACAGGTGTGTGTCTAAATGGGTCTTAAATGGATCTAGAGAGATGATGTCACCGATCCACACCAGGCAACTTGCAAAACTCTACGTGGAGCACAACAGAGGGCAGCGGACCCAGGGGAAGGATGCGGATATTGGGATACCTGGGACAGGTGTGTAACGTAAAGTAAAGTCAGTAACATGAAAGACAACTCAGAAATATGACTTAGAATGGCTGAACGTAAGAACTTTATTACCAAGGCAATGAGCAAGGTCCTTCAAGTATCTTGAGTTGGATCATAAACTTGTGTAAGTACTGTCACACTAAGATACCAAGAGTAAATGCATCTGCCCTAGAGACACAACCAGGTGCCAAAACATATGATGACCAATAATGAGCAGGAAACCTCAGCTGGAGAGCAGGAGGAGATTCAGTTGATACTGACATGATGCAGTGGATATGGTTGACAGTTTCGGTGCATTAATGTTTCTGTATTGATGTGGAATATTCGCACAACATTTTATCAGTTTATACTGACACAATACTAATTATATATTTATTTTTTATGCCACATCCACAATTACCTAATGTAATGTGTACCAGCTTCACACTGATACAAAGCTTGTTGTTTTCAGTTTATCCTTTTTTGAACTATATCTACAATTAAGTCAGCCAGAGTCGAAACGCGTCAGTTTTAATGGAGTTACAATAAAGTGTTTTTGCTTTTAACTCACTTTTCTGGATTAAAAAAAAAAAACTCTTTTCACAACTTTGAATAAAGCTGATTGATACCTCACGCGCTTTAGCCGCGCACAGTGGAGTGGATTGCCCAGGAAACGAGGCTGAACAACATACACATATTGGATGAGGTGAGCTGTATCTAAAAACCAGCTTATATTACATCTCTATCTGACTACTGGGTATCCATAGTGGCTGGAAGCTGGAAATTAGATGGAGCAATATAGCCACTGGTGTTTGCAAATTTAAAGAGTTAAATAAATCTATCCAATCTCTCTAATAAGCATACTCTCTGAAATGGGGGCTACAATGGAGGAGGCGGTGAGTGTCTTGGAAGAAGTGGTGGGGAGGAGTAATCGAGTAACATGGGGCATCAGTTGCGCTGACAATCAGAGGAGTAAAATCGGGGAGTATGCCTTGTTATTTTAGAAGAAATGGCATGCCAGAGCATTTACTAATTTAGACATTTAGACATAATTTTGTCATATTAAGAGTTGATAACCATAGATATAACAGGCTTAGCTCGAGGTCATGGTTGCCATTGGTTATTATCGTACCATTTTGCTATTTGAACAGTAGGGTCTACCTACAGCCTGGTTATAGATGACATTGTTGGCTAATTAAAGGGAATCTACCAGTAGGAATTTGCTATTTAATCTGAGAGCAGATTAATATAGGGGTAGATAGGCTGATTCCAGAGATGTGTCACTTATTAAACTATGTGCTGTACTATCAATATAATCAGTGTTTTATCAGCAGGAGATTATCCTTACAGGACTAGGTGTCACGTGCCAGGAAGTCAGGCTAATCTGTTTAACCCTCACCACTGATTGGTAGCTTGCTGACAGTATACACAGGAATAAGCCAATCAGGGGAATGGGCGGGGTTATACACAGCTCAGCATTTTGACCACTTCTAGATGTACAGCAGAGAAAAGAGGGATTGTATCAAAACTGTAACAAGCAGCCCAGTAAGTGACATATCACTGGAATCAGGCTCACTGCCCATACATCATGCTGCTCTCAGATTACATAAGAAAAAAAGTGTTGACAGATTCCTTTTAAAAGTTTAACTTTTAAGGTTGTTGGTGCAGTTTTCTGCTGAAATATTGAGAAATGCTGGGTGTGTGAATAGCGTCGAAAAGCCAGTTGACCGTACCCAAGTCTGGCCTGATCAAAAAGGAGTCATACATCGGAAAAAAAAAATTAGTTTACTCACTGTATATTAATAGTTGCGGATTGTGGGACTGACTTCCTCACCTCTTTTTGAACTCAACCGATTATACTCAAGAAGCAATTAATTTTCCCGGTAAAACTATACATTTTTAGAAGAAAACCTGGCTCCATCTCAAGAGTAGCTGTAAATGAGGTTTAGCAGATTGTGGAAACAGCTTCCAAATTCTAGTAAGGAAAAAAAAAAAAAAACCTTTATCCCTAAGCCTCAGCTCTGAAGCATAGCCGATAAAGGATCTGAATTATTTTAGTGTTTTTTAATTAATACCTTTCTATTACATTAGCTCCAAGATCAAGACTCTTGCCTGTGGTTTTGCTATTAGATATATTAGGCGAGGTTTTAAGTGCTAATCAATTACATGATATTTGGTGAAGAATGAATAGAAAACATAAAGCCGTATTTTAGAAATGAAATTACAAAAACAGAATGCTTTTTTATTCCCCGTTGTAGCTAATATCCATGGTAACTTAATTTACTACTTTAATGTGCTCAGCGAATACAATAATATATCATTTTTATTCCACTTTGCATTAAAGTGCTTCTAAGAAAATGCTGCACACACATAAACAGCGCCGGTAA
The DNA here is from genome assembly GCA_009801035.1 of Oophaga pumilio. NCBI lineage: Eukaryota > Metazoa > Chordata > Amphibia > Anura > Dendrobatidae > Oophaga > Oophaga pumilio. Next base: position 587,533 of record VIAB01000040.1, read on the forward strand.
TTTATGTTTCCGACAGCTGGAAGCAGGTGAAGAGATACATTGTATCCTATTTAGATATTATTGTCGCCCGTGGCAAATTTCGGAAGTGACATATGTTTGCTCTTACCGCCACAGTGCACACGACCATTTCACACAATGGCCGGCTCTTTAACGCCTCTAATAAATAACTTGAAGGTCATTTCAATATCAGCCCTTATGCGCATGATTTGGTTATATTTTTCGGGATGTATAGACTCATAATATGTTTTCCTTAGCTATATACAAGGCTATACTACAATGGCGTAGCTCGGGGTCGGGCAGAGAATGTATTCCGAGTGTTAGTTGCCAAAAGTTTAGCTACTCACTATAAAGGACCAAAAGTCTCCATACACATTAGATGAAAATCGACCAATTCCGACAATTTCAACAAAATCGGCCAGCCATCTGCTATGTGTAGAGGCCTTCTGACTCTTCCCCAATGGACGGATAATGTTGGGGAGAGAAGGATCGAGCAATTGCCATTTTAGTGCCCAGACCAATTACTTTCCGAGTCTTTGTCAGCAGTGTCTGCCAGTGACTATCTCATGGGGAGTTGGAAGGGATACCTGTCTGCTGAACAAATCTTTGTGTTACACACCTGTTCCAGGTATCCTGAGACCTGCTTCCATCACCTTGATCCTCTGCTATCTGTTGTGCTCCACATCCGGTTTTGTGGGTTGCCCAGTGTGGCTCAGTGACGTCATCTTCCTAATCTTATTTAAGGCTCATTAGGACACACCTGTGTCTTAGGATTGACTCTCAAGGCTTTTGTTTGGTGTACTCCATCTTTTCTAAACACTGTGCTTTAACTTGCTTCTATCTCTGCTGGGTTCCACTGCATCTATCCTGTGCCAAGCACTTGCTTCCCATTTGCCTTCCTGCTTGCCTCACCAATGCCCAAGGTCTGTGTGTCCACATGGACCTGAGGCTTTGAGGATCCACCTCAGCAGGTGATCCTAAATAGAGATGAGCGAATTTGTTCGGATTCGGTTCCGAATACGATCGGAATTGAATATTGTTTTTGCAATATTCATCAAACACAGTCAAACGTCATTAGAGTCAATGGGAGTAGAAATTACCGAATATGTTCGGAACCGATCATAAGACATTCATTCGGCACAAAGAGTGTTCGAAAATGGTTTGAATATGTCAAAATCAGATTCGGGGACAAAATCCAAACAAATTTGCTCATCTCTAATCCTAAACACTTGGACCAAGAGTTATTTCCTGTGTATGGTCAGCCTAAAGAAACCTTTTGGAGATGCTGTTTTGAGCAGTAATGGGGGCATTCAAGAGTCCAGGTGGTCTTTATTTTTTACGGGGTTCTCTCAGATGTTCTTGGATAGTTAGGAATTAAGAGAGAGATCAAAGATCTATCTCATATTTAACTATCCTTCTTTGTATCTATTAGAGATAAGGGAATAAATTTGCAGGACCTTAGTGGAGTGGTCCATGTCAGTATTCCATGACCACTGGACAGGAGACCTGCAAACTCTCTCTTACCTGGCAGCATGCCGGGCTACTCTTTTGATTAGCTTGTCTGGCGTGAATGACACATAACAATGCACCCAACCGGCTAATCAAAAGAAGAACCGGAGATGTCGGAGATAGGAGGCGGTACAGAAGGCTCCCATCAATCAGCCACAGAATACTAACCTACCGGCTGGACCAGGGTCCTGGGAATCGATTTGCCCTTCTCTTCTATCTATCCATCTTTCTTTACTTCTGTTTATATAAGTTACTACCTATCTATTTATCGATCCCTTTATCTCACCAACTTCAAAACAACTTCTCTTATAAAACACAGCTTTGCTTTACGAGATATAAAACTGGCCATCTCTGTCCTATCGTTACTGGATTTAAGAATGTGCCACATGAACGCAAGATCAAATATGCTCACACAATGCTAGAGTGACAATTGATTTTTCTGGCACTTGTGACAGCGAAAGTACCACAGCAGGACTTCGGCCCTTTCCAACACACAAAAAAAACCTCTAAAGACTATGGCTTCAAACAAGTCTGGCAATGAGACAGATTGCCATTTCTCCGAGCCCGCTGTTCAGTGTATAGAATAGAGAGAATTTTAATATTTCTTTTTTTACATTTCGAGAATATATAAATATTTTTTCCCTTTATTGGACATTCTTGCATCTGGATCGACAGGTCTACAAAGTTGGATAAAACATTCATGAACGAAATGGTATTGTTTTGTAGATCACCTATGAGAAATATAAATTGGGGATAAATGAAATGTGAAGTGTAGTAGGAGTCAAGCGAGCTTCAAAGGAAACTTTTTAAATAGACCTGAATGTGTCAAGAGAGCAAAAGAAAGAGAACAATCTGTGCCATTATATGGATTTTACAGACATGAGACAAATAGAAAGTTTCAGCTAATGGGAACCACTGACTGACTCTAGAAGAAAGGGGAATCATAAAGATATAATATCTGTAGTCAAAGGGTGTACGTAAAAAAGAAGGGGGTCAAGAGCAAAAATTAAAATGCCCAATCGGCAATATGGTATCAGGTGTTGGTATCTTCGAAAGAAAGGTTTATTATTTATTTATTGTCCCCACAACTTCCAATGCAGATGGGTTTCTGTACAAGTTTAATGCAAATTGCCTCTTCAGGGGAGAAGAGGACTTGAACTCTAGAGTCACCTATTGGAATTAGCAATCCTAAAAGTCAATATTGCCTCTTTTATGAGCCTTGCCACATGACTTAGGAATCGGATTAAAGCCAAACCAGAATCTCCATACTGACAAGTGTTTTGGGGTGTTGTCACTCCTCAGCGCAAAGCATGAGATCCGATTTCACTTAATAAGAGGCTTCTGACTCTTAACTAAGAAGTAACGTTTCTTCTTATCCTAAGTTATGTGGCGAGACTCGTTAAAAGGTCGATATTGATTTTTAGGATTGTTACATCCAATAGATGGCATCAGAGATCAAGTCCTTTTCCTTCTGAAGAGGCTATTTGCTTATTTAACCCCTTCACGCTGTGGCGAATTTCAATTTTTGCGCTTCCATTTTTTCCTCCTCTTCTTTCCAGAGCCATTAGTCAACATCTCCTTTGAAGCACAGCCACAGGCAGGGAATCAAAGGAGCTCTGTAATGACAAGGCACAGGGGTCAACAGCTGACCCCCACTGTCATGACAACCAATCAGCGACCCGTGATCACGTCACGAGTGAGAGGAGAAAATAATGCACGCCCATGTCGGCATGTGTTAACTGTCACTGTCAGGGTAATTTAACAGGTTAACAATCTCGGGCAGAGTATTGCTCCACCCGCGATTGTTAGCGGCAGGTCCTGGCTGTAATACACAGCCATCACGTGCTGTGTATGGGGCAGGCTTGCTTCGGGAGCTCGCTCCATACACATACTTCCGACACGCGCCATAAATGTACAGCGGATGTCATGAAGGGGTTAATTTTTCAGAGGAGCGTTACATGGCCTGTAAGTCTCCTTATACCATGTCAGACATGTCACTCTTCACAAGGAAAATATTCCCCCTTAAATTTCCAGGCGGAGGTCTCTCATCTACCCAATTCAATTTCAAAGGGGCAACACTCTAAATCACGTTTCTACAAATGGATCTTCCGGTTTGGGTTCTTATCCTAAGTCATTTGACAAGGCTCGTGAATAGGTTGATATTGACTTTTAGGCTTGTTACATCCAATATTTGCCCCAGATATCAAATCCTCTTCCTTCTGAAGAGGCTATTCCCTTTCTCATGGAGATTGACATGCGTGACATTCCAAGTTAGGGAGACTTATAAGCCATGCAATGCTCCAAATTGCCATAAGTCTCCTTACACTAGCATGTCAGGCATGCATACAAAACACCACCCCCTGACGAAGGAACTTGCTTCCGAAATGCACGTCGGGGTGCGTGTGAACAAGATTTGGCGATAATCAGGTATAATGTTTCTTTTTTCTTGCACATAGCACTTTGTGGACACATGTCCTGGAAGCATATTGATCTCTTGGTGCACTTTAGTTTTATTTTTTGAGATCTATTGAATCGATTTCTTTGATACAATGCTGTTTTTTACACTGATGCACTTGGCACTTGTTATTATTATTTTTAATTTTACTAATTGTTCACTGGTTGGTAGTGATTGCATTATTATTCCCCCTATGCTTCCTGGTGTGCATATTTTGGCCTAATTTTTATTGCACTTTATCTATAAATCTTTTGTGTGACTCACTTATTTATATCTTATGTCACATATTATGATCGTGATACCCCCTTTTTTAATACCTTTTATTCACCATTATCTATTACATAGGTTTTCATTTTAATATTAATGTCTTGATACACGCACAATTCTTTCTTTTTTGTACCACTTTTTGTCAATCTCTAACAAAAATATATGATTATAATTTTTAAATATTTTATTTATTAATTACCAAGAGGAGCATTGCATGGCCTATAAGTCTCCGTACACTAGCTGGAAAAATATTTAGACTTGAGAGTCCTCAGTGGTTGATACCTATTAATGGCTAACTGAAAAGATGGTAACAAATTGCAAGCTTTCGAGACTACTGAGGTCTCTTCATCAGGCTAGACTAATACAAAATCTGAAGAATCACATATTTATATACACAACAGGACACAGGAATAATGCAATAGGTAAGACAAGTGACGTGAAGCAGAATAGTCATTATGGCAGAGGGATGAACATAAATATTGGAACAGTTCATAGATAAGGAGTGTGAAAGTTTTATTGCCCTCTGATTGGGGTCTGGTAATGTTTTGTGATGCTCTCACAGGGTCTTTGACACTCTTAATGCAGGAATGAACCTGTCACATGGATTTATGACGTTTTACATCAATTAAGGAATTTACTCCAAAGACCCTGTGAGAGCATCACAAAACATTACCAGACCCCAATCAGAGGGCAATAAAACTTTCACACTCCTTATCTATGAACTGTTCCAATATTTATGTTCATCCCTCTGCCATAATGACTATTCTGCTTCACGTCACTTGTCTTACCTATTGCATTATTTCTGTGCTGTGTTGTGTATAAATATATGATTCTTCAGATTTTGTATTAGTCTTTGCCTGATGAAGAGACCTGAGTAGTCTCGAAAGCTTGCAATTTGTTACCATCTTTTCAGTTAGCCATTAAAAGGTATCAAACACTGAGGACTCTCAACTCTAAATATTTTTCTATCTACTGGCTAACACGGTACTAAGATATACATCTTTCCCGTACACTAGCTTGTCAGGCATGTCACTATCCACAAGGAGAAACATTACCCATCAGAACCCTGTTCAGATTTTTGTAACTCAGTAGCAAGTGGATAGGACCAACTAGAGATGGATCCCTCTCTCCTAGGGTCTCGGAGTTGCTGCACAGATGCCTCTATACAATCCACATAGTTTCCATATTTGATTGTAGCTAGCACAATGCATGTTCCCTGAGTTCTTTACACAGTGTGACTTTTCCCAGGGTGGATGAAAGGCGTCAGACTGGGTGTCTAATGGCGAACAGTGGCACTCTCCACAAGGAGAAACATTCCCCCTTTGATTCCTATTTCAAGACACTTATCTGGAAACTAGAGAATGGTGACTAACAGGGTCGCTCCCGGTGGAGGACCTGACATGTTCATTTATTACGTAGGCCGCCATTAGAATGTTAGAGGAACTGTGTACTGCTTCATTTTTCCCGTGAGGACTCTGCAGGAAAATTTAACATTTGCTCCCAATATAGTTAATTATAGGTGTAACCCATGTAATATAGGCGGCGCTGTTGACGTTAGTTTGGCGCTGGATTCAATAATAGACATATGGAGACTCAGTGACGGACCTGGGGAGGGTGAGTAAAGCAACAGGTTTTTTTTCTTGTTTGTTTTTTTAACACTGCATTTTTGAAACACAGGGTTTGCTAAATGAATATGAAGTCCTATCAGTTTTCTGTATTTGTCCAGATAGCGTCTGGATCGTGTGAAAATGGAAAAAAAACACATATTTGATTTAATTTTTAATAATCTGCATTTTATTCAATTTCCACTATAACAAGCAGTTGTTTTTGCCAGGCTGGCAATTAGCTAGCAGCCAAATGTGTTGTAGGTGCAGCAGCTGCCAACATGATGGCTGCCGTATACTACGGCGATAGTCTAGGATGCCTGAGCTAGCTGCACAGCAGAACTCGCCTGCAGAGGAAATGTAGTATTCCAGGACGCCCATTCCATCAATGACGCTCCTGAAAATATAGAGGTGATGTGGGTCTGCAAGAGCCAAAAAGGTTCCCAACGGGCAGAAACACAGAGACGTCGTCTTCATGGGTAGCAAATAAGAAACCTCCTTCAGAGAAGGGTCTTTATCACAAGTGGAAGGCTGAAGGGGACCAGACGTTTTTTTGCAGTGGAAATATAATTTGACAGGTATACATCTTTAAATAGAGCTATCGGACCTGGTGAGGCTAGTGTACTTACTTTGCAAATACATGTTAGAATGGCTGCATGGTCGTCAAATTAAAGGGTTATTCCTATTTTCTGAAGCAGACTCTAACAGCTTCACAGCTTCCTATCTCTTACCGGCGCTCTTGCTTGAGTGACAGGTCATGACAGCCGGAGCGCCCTGGCCATGTGCACTCCAGATGAGGGAGCTTAGTCTCTGTGGAAGCTCATTGAGGCTGGAGCTGATCAGGGTTAGGAGCTAACTGTGCACTGCAGCAAATCCTCCCAGGTTCAGTGCTTACAAGCTCAATAGGAAAGAGCTTGTAAGCTCTGCTCAAGTTCGGCCATCTCTGCTAGACAGTGGCAGGTCTCCTTATCAAAAAAGCAGTAAAAAAAAAACAGAAACTTATTAAAATCAGAAAAACTAGTAAAATTTTGGACAAACAGGAAATTGGCAAGTTGCTGTTCTTAACAAGCACTATCCAATCAAATCCATCTATGGAGAAGGGAATAATCATTTAAAAGCTGAACTCATAAAATACTCGTTTTAATATCAGGCACAGAAACTTTCACAAAGGATTAACAGCCATTAAAATATGAATTTTCAAAGTAAGTACAACAGCCTCATCGGGTCTAAGGGATCTGTTTGTATGAAATCTGGTGACAGAGCCACTTTAAGAGAAAAAAAATATTTTACGATTACTTACTTTGGAAATTCATTACTTTTGTATTTTAATTGAAAACTGTAATACAATAAAGGACCTGGCCTGCCTGAACTTTACCGTATTGCCTTATACAGAACTTCTCTCTCCGCAACTATTACTAAATATATAGGCAGAATTTATTATAAACTTAGATATTAAATAAAACAGGAAATATTATTCCATCCCACATAGACGCCACTTATTTGTCAGTAGATATATTATTTATTTGAGTTTAGTCGGTAGATTTGCAAATGAGCTGCCAAACAAGATTATTAAATGTTTTCCTGCTGCTTTAGAGACTTTAACTGGCATAAATAAAACATTTTATCTTAAGCATCACGGACTTTAAAATGCATAAAGCTCGGGAAGACTGGCAAGCGATCCTCTATAAAATTGGAAAGTAGCTTAATATTTGGTGGTGCAGTCTCTGACTGACTCAGATCACATCTCAGATCTTGTACGGCGGTTCTGATGTGCCGTCATGAAGAGGCTTCTGCTGTTC
>VIAB01000040.1:633156-643232 GCA_009801035.1 Oophaga pumilio
AGCAGAAGCAGGGAATGCAGCTGCCATATTGTGGGAAATCTGTAAATTGAGAGGATGTCACAGCCCACAGCTTAGCCACAGAGATAAGTGGAGAAATCCGTAAAACACTGAAGAAATTATACAGATATTGCGTGACAGCACAGAAGTGAAGAAGATTAGTGTGTGAGGAAATAATAATAGTGCCATAAGGGCAGTTGGAGTCTTTGGAACACATTTATTTTGTATTACAAAATATTTGGGGCAAAGAGGCTGCAGCTAAACCCTTCTAGCTCTGCCTCTGACATCTGATTTAGTCTTTGACAGTTTTGGCATGCAGTAAGATGTACTTTTCCTGTATACTACACATAGATTTGGGATAATAAACTTTTAAGTAAAAAAAAATAAAAACACCTTCCCAAGTCTATCAGGAAAAAAATAAAATGCCCAGAGCAATAATCTGCATTAGTCTCCGTTACATGACAGCTACAGAAAGGCCGGGCTCTGTGGATCAATACAGTAATCTGTAATTCAGCCAATCACAAAGGGAGCTTCAGAAACGATCAATGTCTTATCATTTACTGGTAAGAAATATGTCTGACTAAAGGTCTTATTTCTAGAGTGATACCTCCGAAACCTCACTGGAAGCAGTTGAGGAATAGGATTTATAGTGACATTTAACAAGATTACAGACACGGTTTTAGTGACTAACCTCCCTGTATTATAGCTAAACTCTACACAGCGTTACCCGTCAGAGTTGATTTTAACCATTTCATGATCAGGCTAGTTTTACACCTATATGATCAAACATTTATCAATTTTTAGAACATGATAGTTTAATGCAGTGGTGGTCAACCGGACATTTTGTGGAAGCTTCCAATGCAGCATCGGGACTTTTTTACACATACATTATATATTTTTATATGCCATTTTCTCCTTAATAGCCTATATTTTACGCATCACATGTCCAACTCGTGCTGTAATGTGACGTCATGTATTTTTTTTAGTAAGATGTACATCAACTTTAGAGGTGAGCAAATCGATATGAGGCAAATCGAATTTCCTTCAAATTTCAAACAAAATTCTGAACCGCCGAAATTTGATTTGTGCAAATCAAGCAAAATGGTGGTCAGTGGTCACCATTTCGATTTGATTTAAAGTTATGAAGGTATTAAAAAAATATATATATTATAAACACCTTTCTTGTTAACTGCATTGACGCTGCAGCTCCAGATCCGGTCCTCCATTGGCTTTCTTGCTTCCTCAACTTGTTCAGGAGATGGAAATGAAGAACAGAGCAGGACTGCCAACTTGACTTTTTATTTTTTTTTCTGGATAGCTTACCAAAAAAAAAATCACGGACTGACAATACTTTTTACTGACACATTGGATAACAATAATAAATCATTATGATTATCAGCGATCCATGTCTACAGCCCATCAGCCCATAATGATGATAATTACAATCAAATTACTCTGTATACATTTCTTTAGCTTCAAAAGATCACAGACGTCTTATTTTTTTACGGTCAGGGCAAAAAGTGCCCTATTTTTATGGACTGGCCTGGATTTTCTGGATGGTTGGCAAACCCTGGAACAATGTAAGATGCAAGGAGTGAATGAGTCAGTGAAGGACCTGACGGGGAGTTGCAATGTCAGGAGAGGTGAGGGACAAGGTGAGTGTGTGTATATACTGTATATATACATATATATTTATACTGTATATATATATATTTCAGTGGCAAGACCTGGCTGGATGCATTTCTTTATATTCACCCTCCATAATCAAGGATGTCACGTCTAAAAGTCACTTGGAAAGAGAGAAGCCAGTCTACTTGAAAATAAGTGTTGAGGCCCTGTGAAGACTCCCCTCTACCTAAGAAACTGCCTAGATAACAATCTATAAGGTTGTAGAATCAGCCTAACGTTACACATGTGCCTCAGCTCGGCAGGGTTCCACCCCCTTCCCCCATGGCCGCTGCCACGTTGGCTTTTACAAGTGGCCTGGTGTGCTTCCATGGCATCATCTATCTAGGTCTTAGACCTGCTAAGTTATACACATGTGTAATGTTATTACGACTCCCAGCCCTGTGCTCCTGGTTTACATCTTTCTTACCTGCTGTTTTTCTTGCATCTTCTCTGTACTTGTCCCCCTGTGGTCTCCAGTGTGCCAAGTCCTCGCTCCACACGTGCCTTCCTGCCTGCTACACCATCATCCGGGGTCCATATGCCCACCCGGACCTGAGGCTTAGTGGTCCACCTCACCAAGGAGTTATGTAGGGGGAAACAAACAACAAGGGGGAATGCATCCTACCACAAGAGAGGTCCCATTGGCTTGGCTTTCTTTCCTCTCCATGTTCCCATTATCTAGGACGACTATGTAGCTCTGGAGTTAAAAGCTTGTCTATCATTCTTCCTTCCATTTCAACAACTGTCTTTTTCTGGTAGAAATAATGAAGCAATAATAACTAAATAGACTTCCCACCCCGTCAGATTTTCTAGCCTGTGAGTTATGCACAGCATCTCGCCATTCCCCGTATCTATCATTATTAATATTATAAAATAGGAAAGAGACCATTGCATCCCGACCTTCTCTGCTCCTTCAGAATTTTCTAATCTTTCATTTCACAAACTAATGTTTCGTGCGCTCCTTCCGTGTTTGAGAAGGAGAGGGGGAGAGAAGAGGGAGCGCTGTGGCTGAGCAGTGATGAACAGCGATGCTTAGGAAGAAAGAAAATTAAAAGCATCTGCTGAAAGGTTTAGAACAATGTTTAAAAGAATCTTCAAAGTTTCTTTTTCCTGCAGAAAGTCACCTTGTCTCGCAGTGGCACATGTGAATGCTCTCTCCGTGCTGCGCCATCATTTATTTTTGGCAGCAAAATAATAAGGCTATATATATATGAAACATACTGTATGTGTGTATGGCATATATGCATCATTTTGTCCACACAGTACAGTAGCATAGTATATATACATATTACGGTACTGCCCAAAAGTGTGGGGCCCAATTGGCGCACTGATCAGCTGTTATCTATCCTATAGGTCGGTGATCACCAATTTTCTTTCCCTGCAAAATTTATTTAAAGAGAATCCGTCAGCAGGTTTTGGCTAGGAAATCTGAAAGCATCATTATGTAGGTGCTGTGACCCTGAGTCCAATGATATTTCATTTACTAGGCTCTGGTGTTTCAATAAAATCAATGTTTTATTAGAAAGAGATTATCATAAAAAGACTAGGTGTCTCATGCCTCCTGGTCTAACCACTCCCCCCAGCACTGATTGGCTGATTTCTGTCAATGTACACAGAAATAAGCCAATCAGTGGTGTGGGCGGGGTTATACAGAGCTCAGCATTCCAAGCTCTAATAGATCTGCAGATGAGAAAACAGTGATTTTATCACAACTCAGCACCCAGTAAAATAAGTGATACATCGCCGGACTCAGGGTCTCTGCTCCTACATTATTTTGTTCTCAGATGAGGTAACAAAAAATTATGGAAACTAAAGCTATTAGCATCCCCAGTGCATAACATATAATTTATAAATATAACATAACCTCAACTCCTTCTGACACATAATACCGGCGTCTACCATATGTGTCAGAGACGCCCGAGGGCTTTGTCAGGCACCAGGGACAGGGGTGACTGCTACTTCTGTGCCCCTGCCATTTATGGTCTGCTGTGACGGATCCTTGTGCTGTAACACACAGCATGTGATAATTTGATCGTGGGATACAATTTCTTTGAATCTCTTGAAGTAAATATTAGATGCAAATCTGGATTATAGATCGGGTAAGAAGTTACAGGTCTGGTCAAATGCAAAAGTCGATTTTAGTCCACTCATGTAATATTGAAAATTGCCTCTCATTTCACTTTCTACTATGCTTTAATGCCTGCAAATTTTAACCCTAGTGATCTGTACAATAAATAGCATTATATGTTTAGGAAGTCAGAAACAGTCATTTATGACCATGGGAAATTGTAGTGTTACAAGGTAGAAGCTGTCTGTTTCCATTCTGTATCATTAGATGCCTAAATTGTTGCATTTTTACAGTCTAAAACTTATCCCTTCTTGTACAGGAAAATTGTGTCTGCAGAATAACCTTTAAAGAAGCATGCTGCTGTTTGCTTGTGTTTTATTATTTGCCCTCTCTGTAATGTGCGTTATGATTCGTGAAGCAGTGTAGGGGATTATTTACAAGGGTCGATATGTGTCCCCCAGGATGCGGACGGAGTCATATTAAACCCGCTGGAGCCTTGTGTTTACAGCAGAACGACTGTGAATTACAAAGCAAAATAAAAGGAAGTGTGGATTGGGTCCAAGTAGTTGACCCATGTAGATTTTTAGGAAAACCCGTCAAATGCTTTTATTTTTAGAGGGATTTGCAGGTTTGGTAGTGGGGCGAATCCCTCTCTCCACTCTGGGTTTTGAAAGTGGCTCTATGGCCACGATTCCATTTAAATCTGTCAGTTTGACCTTGTGTGTGTCATTTGGGAGTTTACAAGGTGCAGAGCAGGAGGCTCTGTGCAACCCAGGTCTGTGGAGCTAACACAGAGCCAGGGATTTCAAAGCGGATGATGCACCTAAGAGACACGGCGGTGCTATTGCCCACAGCAACAGGTTTTGAACACGGACTGTATTTCTGGAAACCCGGTTGCGATCCGGAGTCTGAGCATAAAGTCACTGTTTATATTGAACTTTCTGTGGTCCCTGCCTATCTGTCGCACTGCACCAAGCCCGCTGCACTACAGATTGCATTAAGATACTTAGTGGTTGAAGTTTTCTGCCATTTCCAGTGCGGCTCCAGTCCTCTCCATCATCATGTAACAGCAGTTGTGACCTGCAGGTTCACATAGCATCTTCTGTATAGACTGGAGGTCACTTTCTCAGTTATACGTCTATGAAACTCCAGACATGGCGCCCATATTCTTATATTATGAAGGCAGCTAACAGTCTTCAGTGTGAGCCGTCAAGGAAGAAATACAGTCATATGATACTGGAGCAAGCATAGAAGCAGGAGAAGACGGGAACCGGTAAATATATTAAAGCATTCTTTGCACACACCGATTGGTAACATAGAGAGAAATAAAAACATGCCAGAATATTCTTTTAAAGGATATTTGGCCATCTCATAAATTGATAGTATATCACATGCCATCCCTTTACGATCAGTAGTGGTCCAATCTATTGGTCTCTTCAGCACATCAGAGCTCCAAGACTCTTGCCTATGCGGAGAACTGTAATCAGCCATATTGCTATCTTAGGCTTCCTTCACACGTCCTGGTGATTCCTGTACTGGAAAAAAACAGTACTGGTGAGATCCGTGGTCCATGTCCGTGTGCCATCTGTATGTACGTATGTGACATCCGTTTGACATCTGTGTATCTGTTTGCTGTCCATGTGTCACATCCATGTGCCATCCATGTGTCCATATCACACATACCAGCGCCAGAGAAAAGTCAGTACAGTTAGCTGTTCCCACGCGTCGGGTGCTGAAGGCTGCTCTCATCATTGTCGCCTGGTCTCCCTGACATTAGCATGACCAGGCGACAATGATGGAAGTTGTATTCAGGCTTCTGCATAATTTTCATAACCAGCAGAGGGAAAGCCAACAGATGGGGACTTACCTAAGAAGGGAGAAAAATCATGAGAGCTGTTGTTCTTTAATCTGGTAATACCACCCACATATGGAGTGGCAGCATGAAAACAACTGAGCTGCACAGATTTAGCTAAGATAAAAAAAATAAAATAACGACAGTACTTGTGATCTACAATATATTGCAGAATTATGTGATTTGGGACTTACTTATTTCTCCAAGGTAGGAAAATGTTTTTAACGTCAATCTTAAAGAGTGCAAAATAAGCAAGAATTAAAGTAATTTAAGGGCTGTTTTACACAGGCAGATACATTTCTCATGGATTAATGACAATACAAGTCAGTCGATACTTCTTAGAGCAGCTGCAGACGACCGAGTATTCTCTCATTTGAGAGAATTGGATCAATTATGCAAATCACACTCTGATCAATCTCTGTTCAGAATTTGATCAGACTGTGATCATAGTGTGATCCGGTTCTCTCGGACGAGGAGAAGATGGATAAAAGTTAATCTCCATCTTCCCCTATTCTGTCAGTTTGTTGGCATCGGACTGCTCTCATATGCCATCCGAGAGCACTCCGATGGTTCCCATGGACTCATTGACTTTCATGGCCGAGTACAATCTGTATATAGGGTCAAACTTGGACATGTAGAGATTTTTTTCTCGAACAGATACTGCCCGATGGAAAAATGTGACATGTGTACTGCCCCAACTTTAACAAGTGACAACCATCTACTTTTTTTGCCTGAACGATCATTCGGCAGATCATAAATTCCACTCTCCCATGTAGTTCAATCATTGCCAGCGGCACAGTCCTTCACAGTTGACGCCGGGTTGGGCTGCAGACAAATTATTTTTATGTATTTGTAAAAGATGCAATGAATGATAAATGAGCACTTTCTTCTTTCTTTTTGGATGGTAGGGATGGTTTACGCTAACATTTCGTCAATCTTTACCCAATGTAAAGGGAACCAAAGAATTAGAAATATGTAGAGAATTTGAAATATAATTATTTATGATGAAATAATATAAATTATGACTTACTGGAAACATTGGTTATTTATTTGGAGACAATTGGTCCATTCGAGAACACTCATTGTTTTTATAAAATGAAGAAAAAAAAGATGGTGGTGAACTCCATTAAAAAAAAATAATTCTTATTCTTTTATTACCTGTCTTCATGCTACTTAATTTCCTTATTTACAGCGGAATCTATAAACCAGAAATCACCTTATTCCTTCCCGTCGATGCTCTGTAGACACAGCGGTAAGACAGGAAGAAAACACGCCCAGCACCGACGTTTATTCAATTGAACGATGGACAGAAGTAGCAGAGTTCACAAACCTTGGATTTACAGACTGGTTTTCTTTTCTTGTTCAATTTACTGAAAAACAATTCAATGCAAATGGAAGTTTAGGAAATGAGAGGTTCCTGACTAACTGCACCTTCACGGGCGCATTCATTTTACTGGGATTTATTTTCATAAGCAGCGGTGTATCTTGGGGAGAGGTTTCGTAGAGCAGATGCCTAGGGTGCTTGGTACCATTTTTGGTGCCACCAAGTCGCTGTATCATGACTGGGGGTATTTACATACAGGGCTAGGGCATCAAATTATACGTTTTCCCAGGTGAAGAGAGTGTAAGTTGTACACTATGTCTAAATAGTCCAGACGAAGATTTAGTGGGTGCAGAGGCAGAAGTCTGCTCATGGGGATCTAGGGCCACAGTTAAAAGGGATTTTAGCACTAAATACATATATCAGCTAGCTACAGGTGATACATTTATGATTGCTGGGATCTGAACCAAACCCATAAGCAAGGGTCCCAAAGTCTTTTGTGTGAATGAATCTATAGTATCCATGTATGACCACTGCTCCAATAACCATTATGGAACTGATCAGTCCCATAAAAGTGAATGGAGTGGTGGTCGCCCATGTGCACTACCGATTCGTTCACATCTGGACATTGGGACCCCATTTTTTGGATTGGTGGTGATCCCAGTCATCAGACACTCAGTGACTATACATTTATCACCTGTTTTATCGTTAGGTGATAAATGTATTTAATAGAAAAAATTTATTTCCTTCTTTCTTTCTTTCTTTCTTTCTTTCTCTATCTCTCTTTCTTAATTTCTCTCTTTTCTTATTTTCTTTCTTTTTCTTTTTTCTCTCTCTCTCTTTTTCTTTCTTTCTTGCTTTCTTTTTTTTCTTTCTCTCTCTCTTTCTTAATTTCTCTTTTCTTATTTTCTTTCTCTCTTTTTCTTTTTTCTCTCTTTCTCTTTTTCTTTCTTTCTCTCTTTCTTTCTTTCTCTATTTTTTTCTCTTTTCTTTTTTTCTTTCTCTCTCTTTTGCTTTTTTCTCTCTCTTTTTCTTTCTTTCTTTTTTTCTTTCTTTCTTAATTTCACTCTTTTCTTATTTTCTTTCTCTCTTTTTCTTTTTTTCTCTCTTTCCCTTTTCTTTCTTTCTTTCTCTCTTTCTTTCTCTCTTTTCTTCTCCCTTTTCTTTCTCTTTTTCTTTCTTCCTCTCTTTCTCTTTTTTTCCTTCTTTCTTTCTTTATTTCTTTCTTTCTTTCTTTCTTGTCTTTTTTTTTCTTTCACCTGTCAGCTCTCCAGGAAAAAAATACAAATTTATGTGTAATCTTGGATCTTTATATCCGTTTTCGAAAATGCTGTTATAATCTGTTGTAAAATCAAGAACAGCAATTATAAATCCATATCATTGTATTGGTTTTCGGTTCTCTTCTATTACTCTATTACTATTTCTCTTCTATTACTCCTGGTAGATGTATCTATATATAGTGTACCACTCTCCAATCACTGCTGACAAAATAAAGCTGTGTAGGGAGCCACCTTAGAATGACTTTGCCTATTTGTCAATTTAGTGAAATATTTCCAGAAGGAATAACATAGAAATGATACTCCAGAAGAATTATTTCATGGGGAATTCAAGTATATAAGCATTTAGTAAGGGCTGGTGCAGACGTCCATGTATTCTCTCATCCGAGAGAATCAGGCCGATTATGCAAATCACACTGTGATCATACCTTGATCTGATTCTTTTGGATGAGGAGAAGATGGAGAAAAAAATGTATTCATCTTCTTCATTCCGTGAGTGCGCGGAAATCGGACTGCGCTCAGATGCCATCCGAGTGCAGTCTGATGATTTGCATGGACTCATTGATTTGCACTGCTGAGTGCGATCTGAATATTGGATCAAAGTCGGACATGCTGCGATTCTTTCCTTGGACTGACTCTGTTCGAGGAAATAATCGACCCCATAGCATAACATTGGTCTGAGTGTGATCCGATGTTTTGTCGGATCGCACTCGGGCCCATTATATGGTCGTCTTCACAAGCCCTAATATAGATATATCAGGAGAGCTGACAGGTTCTCTTTAATGACTGTGCTTTATATATACTACATAACAATCACATATAACTTTATCTAGACTTTATTATCTTTTTTCTTCCGTTATCTAAAGGAGTTAATTATAAGTTTTAAAAGCAGATGATATATATTTTTTTAATCTTAGGGGAAAAAAATGACAATATTTTGATCCAAAGCAATCAGTATTTAATGACAACATGAAAGCCACGGCTCTCGGTGGCTTCTGTTTTTTTTTTGGAATCTAATGAACTATTCAGACTGATATTCTAGCGTCGCTTTATCATGAAAGGATAAGAGAACTCTGTAATAAACTCGATGCCTCTAATCATGTTTTCCCATCAATTCTATTTATGATTCATTTTCTGATAGAATCGCAAAAGAGGAAAATGCATAATTAAAGAGGATATTATAAATAGTGTTCTCTTTTATCAAATGTGAATAGGAGTGGATAAGAGGCGCGATACCCAATTACGGACAGTTCAGTTAACAAGAACCAAACATCGAGAGGCGAGGAATATTTTCTATTTCAACATCTGTAGATAAGACTTAAACAATTTTTTTTTATTGAATTCAGGGTTTTCTCTTAATATTGCTTTATTTGTGTTTTCAGAATGAAAATTGTATTGACCTCACTTTATAAAATTCCACAGCGTGCATCTCAATGAAGGTCCTCCTTACTGTGAGCTGCCCATAGATTTTTAATTATGGGACTTCACGATTGATTTTTTTTTCTTTATTCTGTTGAAGATATGTGTCAGGAGAATTCACTGATGTATACTGGACCACGGAAGGCTTCAATGTAAATCAATTGTTATTTTTTACATTGAATGAGCGGCATGCTACGAAAATTGTGCAGAGTCCCTATGGCAAGTTGGCGGCTGCTCTGTTTATATGCCTAAAGGACTGAATTTTGACATACTGTATATCGGGGTCTTGGGACAAATGGATACATTTGAAATCTCTCCTGGATGTATCAAAAAAGCTAGATGTGAACAGATTCTAACAGCACTCCATGTGCTTGGGAGTGGTATTGCAAGGAACACTAACCAGTGATGGGCGAACGTGTGGGATAAGGTTTTATCCGAGCATGCTCGGGTGCTAACAGAGTGACTTCGGCGTGC
>VIAB01000040.1:677707-691827 GCA_009801035.1 Oophaga pumilio
GACGCCAACGTAGGCGTCATGGGTCGGGAAGGGGTTAATGGATGAATGCTCAATAGGAAGCTCGATCTTGTGCAAGCCTAGATAGGTCCTCCATGGTTTTCTCCTCCGTTATCTTGATAGTTTCAAGCCATCAGGTTGCTGGTCTTTCTATTCACCTTGTTCCTTCTATTCTTCCGACCATGATGTCTTTCTCCAGTGATATGATGTGTTCAAAGTAGGTAAGTCGTAGCTTTGTGATCCTTGCTTAGAGTGAAATATCTGGCTTGATTTGTTCAAAAATTGATTGTTGGTTCTTTATGCCATCCATGGTATTGATAACTTCCTTCTCCAGCACCACATTTCGAAGGTGTCGATTGTTTTCTGGTTTATTTCTTTATTATCCTTTTTGGAATCCGTATGTAACCGCAGAAAAGACCAAATTATGTATGAACCGTGTGTTCGTCGCCAGTGAACTGTTTCTTGATTTGAAGACCTTGTACAGTGATTTCATTGTTGATCTGCCCGTAGCTATCCTTCTATTAACTTCCTGTGTCGTCGTTCACCACTTATCAAAGAATTGATGGAAAGTTACACACTTCTTGCTCTCCAAAAATTGAAAATGGTCATTTTAAAAAGGATCTAAAGGTATCTATATACAGTGGTGTGAAAAAGTATTTGCTCTTTATCTGATTTCTTATTCTTTTGCATGTTTGTCACACTTAAATGTTTCAGATCACCAAATAAATTTAAATATTGGACAAAGATAGCACAAGTAATTACAAACTGCAGTGTTTAAATAAAGGTCTTTATTATTGAGGGAAAACAAAATCCAAACCCACAGAGCCCTATGTGAAAATGGGATTGTCCTCTAAACCTAATAACTGGTTGGGCCACTCTTACCAGCAACAACTTCAATTAAATGTTTGCGATAACTGGCAATTAATCTTTTACAATGCTCTGGAGGAATTTTGGCCCACTCATCTTTGCAGAATTGTTGGAATTCAGCCACATTGGAGGGTTTTTGAGCATGAACCAGTTTTTTAAGGTCATGTCACAGCATCTCAATCTCATTAAAGGAAGGACTTTGACTAGGCCACTCCAAAGTCTTAATTTTGCTTTTCTTAAGCCATTTATTTAGAGGTGGACTTGCTGGTTTGTTTTGCATCATTGTCCTGCTGCATAGTCTAAGTGCGCTTCAGCTTGGGGATCATCAAGATGTTTTCTGGCAAAACTGAGACAAGCTTTTATGTTCTTATTGCTCAGCAGTGATTATCGTCTTGGAACTCTGCCATGCAGTCCGTTTTTGGCCTGTCTCTTTCTTATGGTGGAGTCATGTACACTGACCTTAACCAATGCAAGTGAGGCCTGAAGTTTTTGGGATGTTGTTGTGAGGTCTCTTGTGACCTCTTTGATGAGACATCTCTCTACGCTCTTGGGGTACTATTGGTTGGTCGCTAACTCCTGGAAAGATTCACCACTGTCTAACTTTTAAGGATCTTTTGGTCTACTTCATTACTTCAAGCTGATCCTAGTTCACTGATTTCTTGATTGAGAACAGGTGTGGCAGGAATCAGGCCTGGGTGTGGCTAGGGAATTTGAACTCAGCTTCCCAAGGTGCAGTAAACCACAGTTAATTTATGTTTTCGGGGGGGGGGGGGAGAATCACTTTTCCACACAGGGCCCAGTAGTTTTGGATTTCTTTTCACCTTAATAATAAAGTCCTTCATTTAAAAACTGCATTTTGTGTTTACTTGTGTTATCTTTGTCAAATATTTCAATTTGTTTGGTTATCTTGAACATTTGAGTGTGACAAACATGCAAGAGAATAGGAAATCAGGAAGGGGGTAAACACTTTCTCACACCCTTGTACAAAACTGCTGTCCATATGCTCATTTAGGTGACATAATAGATGGGTAGACACAGATAGAAGAGGGCCCCTGTGCAAGAACAGTTTATGAGCCCTTTCCAGTGCAATGGCCCATTCTCATAATGCACAATTCCACACGTTTTGGAGATGGAAGTGGGCCCCCTTACTGACAGTTATTTTTTCCGACTTCTCCATTCACATGTAAGTTAAGTTGGACTGAGCAGCAGGAAGAAAGCCACTATTAATCTCCCCATACATTTTAGATACTTGATGGCTAAACCATGTTCGGTCAATAGTTCGGCCAGGTATGAGGTGCAGAAGGATAAAGGCAAAAATGTGGTCAGACGATCCAGGGCCAGGGTAGTCAGAACAGGATCATAGTATAAAGCCGAGGTCAGGAGCTGAGAGGTCACACAGGACAGTATACAAGCAGGATTGATAACGGGAGAGACAGAACAAGCATGAACCCACATGATTGGGCAAGGAGTGGTGAGAGGAGCTGCCTAATAATCCCCCTACAGCCTAGGGATAGGCTGGGGAAGGCAAACCCTGCAAGACACAGCAGGGATAAATTCCTGCAGGGTCTGATCGCGCCACCCTATAGCCAGGTGGTGACTTTCTATAAGCACAAGACTTCTCAGGGAGATGGTCTGACGCTGGTGAAATAGTGTAGTGAATGCATTCAGTAGAGCAATGCTGAAAAGGTGTGAGAGACGCCGGTGTGACAATCACATTTGTGGCTAATGTAAAATTTTGACAATTTCTTTAATTAAAAAGTGAACTTGTAAATATCGCTGTCCAATGACCCAACATTCTTGCTTTCTAATATAAAGGCTAGTTGGGCTTTTACTTTTTACTTGTAGCATGTCAGACAAAGGATGTTATCTATGAATATCTGCCTATGTTATTCTGCTCATTTACATACCAGTCAAAATATGTTGCTGCCATTGTACTTTGCATTACTTTGAAATAACTGCTAAAGGAAAGAGCTGAGCACAGTTCAATGGTATTGTGCAGTGCATGATGCTTGAAATTCATTTTATTCAAAGCCAGTGGGGTGAGAAATCATTTTTGCAATGCAAAAAGAAAAAAATACCATCATCTAAATCGGATAACAATATGTGCTCTGATTTCTCCCTCTTTTCTGGGTCATAAAGTAAAAGAAATTTATATGTTAAAAATCTTGCAAAATAACTTTAGTAGGTCAATTCTATCAGAAAGTCAATGGTCCGCATTCACTTAGAAGTGTTAAGTATTAGAAGACGTCTGCAGGTTGTGTGTATTAGAGTCAACCGGTGCTTATTCAGAGTAAGCTTCATATTTAGCATTAATGCTTAATGTACTTATGTAAATTGCTTATAAGCTGTGATGCCATTTTCAGAACTTTGGGATTTCTACCCTATAGCATGAAAATTGGTAAATCAGATTCATTACTGCAGATTGCGCATGGAAACATAAATTAGCATTGGAAGGAATACCAAATTGATTTGGGATGCATTGGAATAGTGTCACGCTGTGTCTCTCATGGATCCTATCAATTAATATAATGTTCTATATTAAAACCTCTAATAATTTTACTCGCAGTGCCATGCCAGACCACACGGAGTGCTGTTAACAGACAATTTACAACTTACTACAAGTTTGTATAGATTCCATAAGAACTCTGTAATATCTGCAGCAAAATTATGTGAAATCCACATCTGCAGAAAAAAAATAACACAATTTTCAAAATTGTGCATTTCCTTTACCACATTTCAATAGTAACAAAAGCAGATGGGGTTTAGGGGGTGGGGTTGCCGATTTTTAGCAACTCTTTGGATTTTTTTTTGCAAACGTCTCTAGCTTTTTCAATTTCTGGCACCTGAACAGACTAAGAATTTAATAGTCAGAAGACCCTCACACACGTAACACCAAAAGAGTCGCTTTCAGGCTCCTTTAATGGGTGTAACAGTCATAAAATTCCACACTTTTAACAGTTCAGGACCAGGCACATTTTCTGGTTTTAATAGGTATACAATGCAAACGATTTTGTCTTTTTTCTCCTTGATACAAGAGGCCTAATTTTTTTTGCTGTTTTTATATCCCTTTTTGCTGATATTAGGGGTAAAATGTAAAGAAAAAAACTGAAAATATGTGTCTACTTTTACTTTTTTTTTGTACAACTACAAGGAACCACTAAAAAAACAACAATTTCAATTGTGTTCCATAGAAATTACTTTAATATTTAACATATTTTTTTTTACAGAGGTGGAGCTGGAAACAGTAATTTTAACAGGCAGTAATTTTCTTTCTTTTCCTTTGTTTTATTTATTAATCTTTTTTTCATTTATTTCACACATTATACCTCCTATATGGTCATAAAAAACCTTTGGTAGGCATTTCAACATTTAAATACATTTTTATATTGCTGACTTTCCCTCTAACTGGCATATTATCCCCATTTTCCAGGCAAATTCAGCCTTTTCTTTGAGCTTCAATATCTAATCTGCTCGTCACCCAGACATCACATGTTTGCTGGAAACAGCCAGGTCCAGAGGAATTGCTGTCAGCTCTTCCTGTACTTCCTATACATTGATCAGTAAGGCAGTGATGGCAATAAACCATCTCTGTCTTCTGTATGGGGAGTTCAACTGTCTGACAGCATTTCCCTCCCCGATCCTGTAGTTCCACAATCTTATTTGCAGGGTCTGGAGAAGGAATCACTGTCAGTGCTTCCAATACTTCCTATACAGCGATCAGGAAGGCAGAGATGGTAATAAACCATCTCAGTCTTCTCTTTGGGGAGTTTGGCTGTGTCTAACAGCATTTCCCACCCCAGTCCTCCAGCTGCATTATCTTGTGTAGCTGCAATATTACAATGTTTAAAGTCTCTTGTCTA
The DNA here is from genome assembly GCA_009801035.1 of Oophaga pumilio. NCBI lineage: Eukaryota > Metazoa > Chordata > Amphibia > Anura > Dendrobatidae > Oophaga > Oophaga pumilio. Next base: position 682,432 of record VIAB01000040.1, read on the forward strand.
GGAACTGTGTCAGGAGTAGGGAGGGCTTAACTATGGTGTCAGAAAAAGCCGATCTTGTCTTTCTTTAAAAAAAAAAAACAAAAACAAAAATAATCTTTGTCTAGTCTAATATAGTCTATTTAAAAAAATACTTAAGGGTGATCAGCCACCGAATATCACAATGCAAAGCCCATTGCATTGGACTGAAAAGGAGAAGATATAGATTAGATATTAGAAAGAATCTTGTTGACAGCAAGGGTGATCAATGAGTGGAACAGGCTGCCACGAGAGGTGGTGAGTTCTCCTTCAACAGAAGTCTTCAAACAGAGGCTGAACAGACATCTGTCTGAGATGGTTTAGTGAATCCTGCATTGAGCAGGGGGTTGGACACAATGACTCTTGGGGTCTCTTCCAACTCTAACATTTTATCACTCTACACTACTACATAGCTCTATTAGACCAAGAATTCTGTATTTACTTTGGAAATCCATGTCAGCATGGCTGTATAATACGTTATGAAAAGTTTAACTCGATCTCTGCCCACCTGGCCTGATTAATAGCTCATTAGTGTTCCTCCTACTCGTTGAGGTCTCACCCTGATCAGTGCCAGCTGCAGCTGTCAGTCAGACTGGGTGAGGGGAGGTTGAATGTTCTTGGACACATGAGGTATCTGCCCACCTGGCCTGATTAATAGCTCATTAGTGTTCCTCCTACTCGCTGAGGTCTCAACTTGATCAGTACCAGCTGCAGCTGTCAGTCAGACTGGGTGAGGGGAGGCTGAATGTTCTTGGACACATGAGGTATCTGCCCACCTGGCCTGATTAATAGCTCATTAGTGTTCCTCCTACTCACTGAGGTCTCAACTTGATCAGTACCAGCTGCAGCTGTCAGTCAGACTTGGTGAGGGGAGGCTGAATGTTCTTGGACACATGAGGTATCTGCCCACCTGGCCTGATTGATAGCTCATTAGTGTTCCTCCTACTCGCTGAGGTCTCACCCTGATCAGTGCCAGCTGCAGCTGTCAGTCAGACTGGATGAGGGGAGGCTGAATGTTCTTGGACACATGAGCTATCATGATGACATCAGCATAATACAACCATTCTGACATGGATATTTGAAGTAAATAAATCAGTCTCATCAGATCTAAGAGATCTACCTCATAATTTATGCAGTTTTTTTTTTATTGTGAAATCTGATGATACATCTACATTAAAGCATGCTGCTATTTAGTATTCACATAAAACCAGAGAGACATTTCAGTTGTCAAGGTTCTGAAATATTCTCCAACTTTATGGAAACCACAAAAGTCATCTCTAACTTTTTCTTGGCTGAGCAAACGTAAAAGTGGTCACAACTTAATTACAGCTGACTCTAATCAGGTAGAGCATAATGAGATCTCACTTATTCCATTCCTCTCATTTAGTCATCCTCCATCCATCATTATAAAAGTGATTATAAGGATCTTGTCGTTTTCCAAATTATTTATCTTTCCTGCTGTTTTCTTTCTGCTGATATGCTCCAGTTCCTCTCACACTATTGGTTTATGCTATTTATCTTGATCAGTATTCCATTATAACGCAGTTACAATTTCTCAAATAAAATAATATTTTTTAAGATTTTTCTTGGATTGCTATTCAAGGGGTTGTCCAAAGGGAAAAAAATAATAAAAGGCTCAGAAATTAGAATGGTTTAAAAAAAAATAAAAGAAGGGATACCCACCACACCAATCCATCACTGCTCCTGTCTGACATTTACCTGGCTCCTCCCGGCTGCTACTTCCTAGTCCCATCTTGAGTAGAGTTGAGCAAATATGTTCAGAATCGGTCGCCGAATCTGAATTTGACATATTCGTGCCATATTGGTACCTTAATTGTGTCGAATTTATGTTTGATGAGCGGTTCCGAACATATTTGTTTATTTCTACTCCCTTTGACTCCAATGACGTTCGGCTGTGTTCGGCCAATATTGAAAAAACAATATTCGGCGCCGATCGTAATTGGAACCAAATTTTGAAAAATTTGGTCAACTCTAGTCTTGAGTCCTGAAATGATAGAAAGTGCTTCTTCGTCAATCACTTGTTACAGACAGACCCTCCTCAGCCAGTGATTCCTGAGTGAAGAGACGGGACCATGAAGAAGAGACCAACGGGAACTGAGTAAACTTCAGAATGAGAGCAGAAGGGAATTGGGGAACTACGAATCATTACTTTTGTTTTCTTTTTTGTTGAACCAGTTGTCAGTTTTTCTTTTTTATTGAACCATAGGGGGCCAAGCAAACGGATAAAAGAAAAGTCTATATCTCATTAGCCAGCCCACCGTCCGGTCCTCAAAACCTTTTATTTTCCCTTTACACCATTGTATGCATCCTTTTTGGCCTAGTCAACCAAGATTTGGCTTCCAGCTCAACTAGGCCACAAATATCACTGTGTTCTGTCCCATTGCAGTGCAGTTTGTGACATTGCAATGTTATGGTGATGTCAGAGCCCTCGTCAAGCCATAAGGAACATCCCGCAGTGAAAAGGCTGAAGAGGATGCATGCGATGCGGTAAGGAGTAAAGAAGAGACACAGAGAACCAGTCCATGGGGATTGTGGGAAAAGTGGTTAGGTCAGTATTATTTTTTTTACATCATACAGTTTTGTATGTGGAGACTCCAGACCATAATAAGGAATATATTAATTTACTTAAAATAACTTTTCTGCAAATTGTCTTCGATGGAAGATTTGGCCAACTCTCATGTACATGGTATAATGGTATCACATAGAGTGGGGTTGCCCCAAGAAAACCACACACAAGGCTTTATAGAATGGCACCAGTCTAGAACTCAACCTTTTATTGAGAACATTTCAGCATAGAGTCGATGTGATCAAAGTTGATTACTTGTGAAAGGATTGGTACATTTTTTTGTCCATTTTTCACCACGTTCACAAAGATTTTGACATTGCGTTGATCAATCCCACCTTCAGCTCTGCTGTGACTTTATTATTTTTCTTGCAAACTGTGCACCTTAATAATGTCACAGGTAAATGGCGGTGGCATTTACTTCTAATCTCTTTTACTCAGGTCGTTCTTTAACAGGGTTTATTAAAGATAATGATATGGCAGTTTAGACAGCAGTTATCTTTGATTAATTCTTTTTGTTCCCGTTGAAAAAAAAAAATGAATGTTTCATTTGTTCTTTACTCAACTTGAACATAATACATAACAGAGAGTCAAAGTAGAGAAATGACATTTTTCTCCAAAAACATGGAGTTTTGCATCTGGATCTGATAACAGAAGTAGTATTTTCTCCTTTTCATTACATCATTACATGAAAGATTCTTAAAATAGAAACCATGACACGAGATTGTGAACAGGAGGGACCTGTAGTCAGATTAGAAATATTGCAAAATCTTTGGTATAAAAATAAGAATAACAGAACAAATGTGAAAAAAGTCCAAACAAGTAATAGATCAGCAGGGTTTGTAGACGACTGTCACATTAAAATAGATTCATCACCTTCCTGGTGGTGAATTTATTCTTCTCCTTCTGAAGGACTAGATGTATCACGGAGGCATGAGGTCTCATGAACATTTGTTAATACCGTAAATGAAATGTTACCTGCCAAATGAGTTTTCGACAATTGAGTTTTATGGGAAGGTGCTTCTCTGGATTGTACATGGCTATCATGTTTTTCTATTTATCTAGGAGGATGAATGTCCTTATGAAAGTATTTGTCAGAGCCCGGATAAAACATTCCATAGTTTATCACTAGAAGAACATGTTGTGGCACTGTGTGTTGTTTGGAAATGTCCCAGTAGATATGAGAGCCATACAACAGCAGACATCAGATATGACTTTTTGACAGTGAGGGTAATAAATGGGTGGAACAGGCTGCCACGAGAGGTAGAGATCTCCTTCAATGGAAGTCTTCAAACAGAGGCCGGACAGACATCTGTCTGAGATGGTTTAGTGAATCCTGCATTGAGCTGGGGGTTGGACACCATGACCCTTGAGGTCCCTTCCAACTCAAACATTCTATGATTCTATGTTTCTGATATTATAGATATACAGTAGCTCACAATAATCTTATAAAGAGCAAAACGTGAAAGGTAAAAACATAACTTTTATTTCAACGCTAAAATATATATATTTCAATCAAAAAAAGGAAGTAGCCAATAATTGTAATTGACCCAATGGATCCCTTCCTATTGAAATGATGGCTCTATAAATAAAACACCATGATGATACAAACAAACAATTAGTGATAAATTGCCAAATATAACAGTGGTCAGAACTATTTGAATAAATCAATAAATGCATATGATGAAATCAGAAAGATGATATAGACAGTGGTCATCTATCATCAATAAAGATAACATTGCTAGTCATATGGGATCCAGTTGGATGAAACGCGTTAGTTGGGCTGCGCTGCTAGAGTAAATTGATTCTTCAACATTGATGATAATAAGGTTTTTTCTTTTCACAACACATCTCCACACCGCATCAGTGACTTTATCAAGTGGAAAAAAAAGGCATTTGACATCTGTTTTTTCACTTGTTAAAGAGGTCAGTATGGTGCTGAAACGCATTGCAAATAAAAAAAAAAATTATTATCATCATTAAAACCAAAGAAGTAAGCTGGAGCATAAGTTTTTATATGTGAAATGTGTAAGAGTACGTTAACACTGTGGCCATTTCATAGCCAAAACCCAAGAAAACAAAACAAAACCATGAAAACAAAACAAAATGAGCATATATTCTATAATAAGAAAATAGTAGAGAACCAATATAAGTTATAGAATACTGTATATAATAATATTATATTGCCTAGAATATTATAATGCCTAGCTCAAAAACAGGGGCCACACCTCTATTTGTACAAAAAGTACAAGAAACTACAGCAAAACCAAAGAAATGAGCCGGAGCATAAGTTGGTATTTGTGAAATGAATAAGAGCATGTTCACACTATGGCCATTTCACAAACAAAACATAACAAAAAAAAGTAAAAAAAAACCCAAACAACACAAAATGAACATATGCCCTATAGTAAATAAATAGGTAAATAGTAATAGTACATGTAAACAAGATAGGGTACTTGGTTAACACTATTTTGATCATATAGCATAGAAACCATTCCAGCATGACAAGGTGTACCCAGTTGGGGCAGTCCTATCCTGTCTCTGGTATTAAAGCCTTAAGGGTATGCCACACTAAACGAGATCGCTAACGAGATCGCTAACGAGATCACTAAAACGTCACTATTTTGCGATCTCGTTAGCGACCTCGTTGTGTGTGGCATGTAGCAACGATGTGGCCCCTGCTGTAATGTCGCTGATCGTTCACTAGAGTTCTGGACCGTTTTTTAATCGTTGGTGTCCCGCTGGTGAGCCTATATCGCTGTGTTTGGCACCTTTTGCGAACGACGAGCGACCTCGTTTGTGACGCATATAACTGTTTTTAGCGTCACGGAGTGGATCGCAATATCTGTAAGTTCTCTTTTGCGTCACAGAGAGGATCGCAGAAGTTGCAAAGCAGGCTAGCAGGATGCAGAGAGCAGGAGCGATGCTGGAAATTCCTATGAATCAGAAGCGCTCAGTACATGCTAATGACAGGTCCTAACGACCGCCAAAGTCGTTAAAGAGATCGCTGACCGCTGATGAGTCGTTTATGAGATCTCCTGTTTGGCAGCTACTAGCGACCTAAAAGCGATCACACCAACGATCTCATTAGCTTGCGTCGTTATCGAGATCGCTAACGAGATCGCTAAGTGTGGCAGTACCTTTACCTGTGAAAAAGGGCAGAGCAGGACAGGAGCTGAACTGTTCAGCCACCTATCCATAGAAAGCTATATAGATCAAATGCTTAGTCTCAGAAAAGGGGCTATGCCCTATTTTTGTAAAAGTGCAAGAAACTACAGAAACTATAGCAGTTCTATCAGTGACTGACAGCTTTCATTGTGTAAGTATTGTAAGCTTTTCAGGGGATATAGCTCTGGGATCACCGTCTGGGTAGACAGAGTGGCACGGAAACAGTTCATTCACAGCAGTACTGGTGCAACTCGCCGCAACCAGTTTTATTTAAAGTCAAAAGCAAACAAGGCATAAAACAAAACCATAAACATAAGACCTGGGCTTGTCCAGCCACTTACTACACTTATATAGATTTCCCTATCTATCCGGGACCAGACTCTACCAGTCTGGGCCAAAACAACACATATGTTCAGCATTTACCAACATGGAGTTTCACAGAGTCTCCTCCTTGTGTCTGAAGGCACCTTCAACGTCCAGACTTGAGAGAGCTCCCCTCCTATTCAGCAGCTATCCGCATGGATTCTTACAGAGACTACTCCTGTGTCCGGGGTACATCGAGCACCCAGACTGAGACAGCTCATATGGTCCTGGAGACTCCTTCTTGTGCCTGGACTCCTTGTCCAGACTAAGCGAGCTCTCTGACTGTGTTCGCAGACACCTACTTCTGGTCTCCTAATTAACACCTGAGTAGTTTCAGGCCTGAGCTGCAAGTGTGTAATGAATGTAAGGTGTAGTGACCTTTCTCTACCACTAGGTTTACAAAGCCATACACCTCCCTTATACCAGTCAGCAAAGTACCTAGGTGAAATATACACCCCATTCAACACACATATTCTCACTGTCTCACATAATGTACATAGAAATGGCTGTCAGTCACTGATAAGACCACCCACTGGACCAAAATAAATTATCTAAACATAGGTTTTACTGAATCTTTTCTTATAAAATGATATATCAATCTACTCCACTCTTCCTACCTTATAACATGCTGCCTGCAGATTGGACTGCATTTTCTTGGTAACAGCTTCCCTTTAATAAATGTTCTACTCACTTGATTCCTTATTTACGAAGAATACATTCTGGGTTTCCATCTCAGCAGAAATATGGAATATAACTGCATCCATCATTTTTGGCTACTGTTTCTTCAAAATGGACTGACTACTGAGATAAGGGACTGCTCAGTATAGTAATTTTTTGAGTTCGTGCATAAACATAGGTATTATCTTGTGGCTCTGTCAATGGTTGCCTGAAAGCTCTAAAATCGCTAACGGACAAGCTTAATGCAAACCACTAAGCTTTCCAGATCCCAGGAGAAGCCTCTTTTAAACCCTGTGACATAGTTATTAAGGTTGAAGGAAGACTTTAAGTCCATCTAGTTCACCCCATATCCTATCCTAACCTGCCCTAACATGTTGATACAGAGGAAGGCAAAAAAAAACCCAAGTGGCAAACAGTAAGCTTCACATTGGGGAAAAAAATTCCTTCCCGACTCCACATATGGCAATCAGACTAGCTCGCTGGATCAACGTAATACCTAGGAAACTAGTGAGTATAGCCTGTAATATTATACTTTTCAAGAAAGGCATCCAGTCCCTTCTTAAATTTTAGTAAGGAATCACTCATTACAACATTAGACGGCAGAGAGTTCCATAGTCTCACTGCTCTTACAGTAAAGAATCTGCGTCTGTGATTATGGCTAAACCTTCTTTCCTCCAGACGTAGAGGATGCCCCCTTGTCCCCGTCACAGGTCTAAGGGCCCCGTCACATCTAGCAACACACCAGTGATCCCGACAACGATATGCACTTGTCAGGATCGCTGGTGTGTCTCTACATGATCGCTGGTGAGCTGCCAAACAGGCAGCTCAGGGAGCGATCAGGACAGCGACACTGCGGGTAACGTCGCTTAGTTACCCGCAGTGTACGTTGGTTACCAGCCCGCTGGTGCAGGTAGCTGGTAACCAAGGTACACATCTGGTTTCCAGGCGCTGCGCGGTGCCTGGAAACCCGCTGTGTACCTTGTATACCAGCTCCCCTGCAGCAGCGCACTGGTATCCAATGTACACATCGGGTTTCTAGGCACTTATACATCTTGTTTGTTCTACCCAAGTGCATGACCTTACATTTAGAAGTGGTGATGCAGTATGGAGAAAGTTGGGTTCATATACTGACAGTGGATCTAGTAATGAATTAATGTACTGACCGTAGTCCTGATCGTGTACAAATGTAACAATCCATAACTGATCAGAGGTCATCACCCGGTTCCTTAGTGTGGCTGACACCCTGCTGCCTGAGTGGGAAAGCAGAGCGCCTTACAGACTTGAAGGTTATAGGGACTTTTATTGTATATTGGGGATGTTAATGTGAAGGCACAGTATTGTATGGACAGTATGCAGATGAGGAAAAGTGTGGTTCTATGGCTGTATTCATCTACTGATGGTGATTCTGGCACTGCATTCATTTACCAATAGTGGTTCTGGTGCTGCACTCATGTACTGACTGGTTCTAGTGCAACATTCATATACTGACGGTGGGTCTGTGTATAGGGGAGCTGTGGGCCCGCCATACTGTGCAGAGAGAAGCTGTGGGGCATGGCTGGGAAGAACACAATGCAGAACAACCACTGGCATCAGTTTTTTGAAAATATTTTCCTCCACCAGCCTAAACGGCAGCATTTCAAAGGCTAGTCATTTGGAAAGCTGTTATTCAGAACCATGGCCCATGGGTGGGTAAGGGGGTATCTCCTCTTTCTCTTAAGGGTTTTGGGGATGGAAAGCTGAACACTTCCATGGGATGATGTGGAGATGCTCAGCGACACAAGTGGTGGTAGTGGTGCTGTCATATTCTTGTTTGCCGGGAGGCAGGTGGCTCTGTTGATTGTGAGCGGGAAGAAGAGGCCCAGATCGTAGTAGAAGAGGGAGAAGGAGGAGGCTCAGATCTGTCATGCTTTTTAAGGTGTATACGTCACTGCATCTCGTGCTTGGAATTCAGATGCCTCATCATGCAGATGGTGCTGAAGTTCAGAGGATTTATGCCTCGCTTCAGGCTCTGATGGCCCAAAGTGCAAACCATCCGTCGCTTGTCAGCACATTCCCTGAAGAAATGCCATGCCACGGAGCTTTTTTGAGCTGGCTTTGGTTATTTCAGCAGGGTAGTGGGCAGTAGCAGCCGACGTACTGGCCCGCTGTGCCTTTGCATCCTGCTTTGCACTCTGCCCTGGTGGCAGAGTAGATTTATTTTTTTGCCACTCTACTCATGTAGACAAAGCAGTACGGTAAAATTATTTGTTTGACCTAGAAATATCAAAGACACACTACTCATACACAAACAGTAAAATTATTTGTTTGGCCTATTAATGGCAAAGAGACGGCTGCAGAGTTCTATAATTTTGTTGTACCTAAAATGCCAAAGACACGATTGCAGAGTAGAATTTCTTTTTGCCATACTACGTGAAGAGACACAGCGGTACACTAAAAAATTTTGCACCAAAAACAGCAAAGACACTGCTGCAGCGTAGAATACTTTTTTGTACAACAAGTGGAAAGACATGACTGCAGGGTAAAATTTTTTTTTTGCTACACTACTCGTATATAGTGTTGAGCGATACTGCTCGGTATCGAAAAATATC
>VIAB01000040.1:694507-717374 GCA_009801035.1 Oophaga pumilio
TACCCGATATTTGCAGTATCGTATCGCTCAACACTACTCGTATACACTCACCGGTACAGTAGAATTATTTGTATGAACTAGAAATGGAAAGAAATGGCTGCAGAGTACAATTACTTTTTTATACTAAAAATGGCAATGACACTACTGCAGAGTAAAACTATTTTTTAGGGACACTACTCGTACAAACACGGCTGCAGAGTACACTAAGGCTTTTTGGAACAGTACTTCCACAAGCGGGGTTTCAGAGTACACACAGTGGCTTAAAGGTACAGCACTCCCACTGGCAGAGGTGCAGAGTATACACAGCGGCTTACAGACACAGTACTCCCACAGGCAGGGTTGGAGACTACACACAATGACTTAAAGGCACAGGACTCCCACAGGTGGAGTTGTAGAGTACAGACAGTGGCTTAAAGGCACACTCTTTCCACAGGTGGGGTTTAAGAGTACACATAGTGGCTTTTTGGCCCAGTACTCCCACAGGTGGGATTGCAGAGTAAATACAGAGTCTTTTTGGCACAGTACTCCCACAGGCAGTGTTGCAGAGTGCACACAGCTACTTAAAGTCACAGCACTCCCACAGGCATGGATGCAGAGTACACACAGAGGCTTTTTGGCACAGTATTTCCACAGATATGGGTGCAAAATACACACAGCAGATTTTTAGCACAGTACTCACACAAATATGGTTTTGGAGTATACACAGTGACTTTTTGGCACAGTACTCCCACTCAGAAACATGCAGATTACACACAGCATCTTTTTGGCAGCATGCACAATCTTATTCTGTCCCTCACTCCAGCTGCGTCCTGGCATTACACTAATCAGAGCAGAATGGTGGTGCACTCATGATCCGACATTTATACAGCCCGGTTCACTTGCTGTGCCGGTCAGTCACAGCCATGCCAATATTTGGCATGACTGTGATGGCTCCGTAAGTGCCCACAGCCTAAAAGCTTGTTGAGTGGCTGCACTGCAGCCTTTCAACAAACATTTTAGGCATCCAAACTCAAACAGAAAACCGGACATCGTGTTAAAAGTCCGTGTTCAGGGTTCGGTATCGAACACTAGGTGTCTGGTATGGACCCTGAACTTTACAGTTCGGGTTCGCTCATCTCTACTTAAGTTGGGTGTGATGCTCTCCAATTGGCTGGAGAAAGGAGCTGATAACTCTAGGTAGACAGCACACACACCCATACCGTCAGAATGTGTGACACTGCAGGTCCCAGTCACCCTAATTTTAGTGGCTGGAAAGAGCCTGCACTGTCAGGAGCTTCTGGTTTCAATGTCTCTTCTATCACCAGCACTATCTGCAGAACGAATATGGTGGCGCCTGATGACAGAAGCAGATGTCACAGGAACAGGTCCTGGTAGAGATGTGACAGGCATAAAAATATTGTGTACAATATGTGTTGCTCTGCTGTTCTTACTCACAAGTAGGTTGGACTTTGGTGTTTGGCTGCAAAGTAGACAGTCTATTTGGCTACTTGCCATACATGGGGAGGCCCAAAAGCTTAGAAAGCCAAATAAGAGCCTGGTGCTACAGATGAACACAGGGACACCGGTCCTCTGCATCATTACACTGGGAGCAATGATGAGGGTGAATGAAAGGGTAGGTTTGGTTCTGATAAAAGAAGAGTGTGTTTGTACATTTTGCAATACCAATAGGAACCACCACTACATTGGGTCTAGGGTTTATTATACTATTGGAAATACCCTTTGCTGTACCAATTAGAAATCTAATTCTTTCATAAGTATAATTATATACAGTGAGGTATGATTTTGGTCTTCAGAAGTCTTGGCAAAGAAATCAACTATGTGAACCTCTAAAAGAGAACAGTGACACTGATCTAACAAGCCAGACTAAGTTGTCAACAGAAAACTAGATCTGAACTGAAAAAGTAAGTTAATGTGTATGCAAAATGTAAATGCATATTAACACATGACCATTACACAGAAAACCAGGCACAAAAAAAACAAATATCCAAAAATGAAATAAAAAATCTTTTTGCAAAAATGCATGAAGGTAGTAATAATAATAAGGGTATTTAGTAAACATAATTTTGATCAAAATAATGTACAAGCCATCCCGCCACGTCAAGGCAACCCTGTCAACAGAGTAGGAGATGGTGAGCTAATTCAGCAATTGCTATATAGACTGAGGGCTGGGTAGGCTAAGATGGCTTAATGTGCATACAGCCACTATGCATCACTGTTCTGAGTTGGGCTAGTCCTGGTGGGAGCATCTAATTGAGGGATAGAAGTGACAATGGTGCTGAACTCAAGCTAAGGAAAGACATTAGGAGGCCCAGTCAAGATGTGTGTGATCTCTGGAGGTGTTGAGGATGAACTGTAGCTTAAGACTAGTTTCATTGTGGTCATAGAATCAGCTGGACTGAATCAACCTCATTACACTATAGGAATCTAATGTCACGCTGTCTTATGATATGTGTACGATGTCAGTAAACTATTCTTAAAAGAACAACACTCTATACAACATATAGATTAGCAACATCAGCATGTAAATATAGAATAGATTTACCTGACACGATATCCGTTGAACTCAGGGTTAATCTTGAGGACTTGATACACTGTCACAGGAAAGAGGAGGACCGGGGTCTAACCTGACCCTAAACTGGGGTCCAAACTAATCCCTCACCTTGGAGGTACTGATAATGGTTCAGAGGTCCAAGTCTCCAGCCTAACCCTGTCTCCTATCAGTCCCTGAACCCTGTAATCAGTCCTAAGAAGGATCCTGATTACCACCAAAGGGATATGGGCTGATCTCTGCTAAATACACAGATAAGACATATAAGACAGACTGGAGAAAACACAGACTTGCACACACACTCAAACACCGAAGGAACAAAAATGGTCTGGGATATAAAACTCTAAGCAAGGTGAGCTTAAATCAACTAAGGAGCTCTTTAACTTAAGTCTATACAGATACAATCCTATCTGTGGTCTGCATGAAGAATTTCACTGGCAACTCCCAAAGCAGGCAACCAGGGATTTAAAGGAAACCAATCAACAAATAATCAATTGCAGCCGGGAGAAACTGCACCCAGTCCCAGAACTGAGCACAGACAGAATTAACTCCCTCACTGCCAAACACAAAGAAACAGCAACTCAGCTGTGAGAAGTCAGAATGTGCAACCGCGACGATCTTCGTGGCGATGCACACGACATCTAACAATTCAGTTCTGTGATGTTTTCCAACTGTGTGCACTGAGATATGGTGCAAAGCTAGTTTGAGGTTGAAAGGCGTTAGTAATGGACTTACTGTAGAGAAACCCAGAGGTTAGGATGGGATGTTGTAATGCTGTATTTTGCTTTGTCAAACTCTGCAACGATCAAGCTAAAGCCACCTAGTATGTATATGTAACCACCAAGCTTCTGTGCCTCTGACTTTGTAGTAAAGTTGAATTGTGTGCACTTAGTCTAGTCTCTGATCATCTTCTTTGAAGATAAAACATGTGCTAGACCCGACCTAATAGCAGAGTATCCTCTATACCCTCCCTTGATGTGGTTAAGTAGTTAAATCATTAGGAGAGCATATTTTCTTCTTCCTAATTTAATTCCCTGACACCTTATCCATCCTAGTTGGGGCAGGTTATTGATCGACATTCCTGGTAATATTTTAGATTACTGCTGCATATCTACATGTATTGGCTGAGATTTTTCTTTCCCCCATTTAACATTACCTATGATAAATGTTCAGTTTTCTTGATATGAATATTGATAATTCCATTAAATCTCTGTGGTTTCCATGGGGATTTATATGCATAATTTGAAAATGCCACAAAGATCATTAAGTTGAAATATAGACTTCATCGTACAATAATGGATGTATGGTATAAGGAAGAGTGTTATATACATGTTGAGAGTCAGGAGCTAAGAGGTTACGATTGCCTTTCTATCGGGGCTTATGAGAGTGGTAATTGACTGTCACTGTGGTTATCGATTCGTTTTTCCTTGAATTTCTATATTTTTCTGTATACAAAGTGTATAACGGTAGAAGGTAATAAATGGAAGAATTCACCACTCATAACTATTGTGCTATTTTGCAGTTGAAGGCTGAAGATTTTTATACAGTGGACTGAATACATAGCTGTAAAGGTTTATCCAATCCATTATACAGCACAGAACCACAAAGGGTTGTGACTATGGATCCTAAAAAAACAAACAATGACAATAAAGAAAGCATCACTTTCCTTATGAAACAATCCAATTTGTTTCTTAAATGCCTATGAAACCATTACACTCACAAATGTGCAAATAACGGACGAGTTTCGGCAATTATAGCAACGGGTAAGGAAACGTAAGTTCTGAAATACGTCAGTGTCTGCACATTTGGGTTGTGGTTTAAAGTCCTGGAAAACGGGATTCAGTCATATCCGCCAACGGGGCCGTTGACTTTATTGACGTAGACAGAGTTTGAACTCCGTCTGACCTAATTTTCTGCAATGTCCATCTTTTTTAGGTGGGGACAAAAACATGGTCAACTGCATTTTTATATACACGCATGAAAGCGACAGATAATGTAGGAAAAATGAGGTCAGCCAGATCACACAGCAACTCCTTCTGCTTCATTTAAGGCAAGTGCTCCGTCGGCGGTTATGTCCGAGTCCCATTTTTCAGATCTTGAGATGGAAACTTGACGGAGCCGCTGACGTGAGGATAAAACGTAATGGTAACCTGGTCTTAGGTGGTCACTCAGATGGCAATGCTGTCTTCATGGGGCACACAAAATTCCTACAGGTCTATATTATGGAGCCAGATATTCTGCATAACGAATCAATGAGGTACAATATTCTGCCATAGAAGCAATGCCCTGGAGGAAGAAAGAAAAACCCTGGTAAAATGCCGTGCATTATGCTACAATTTTTAAAACTGTGAAAAAAATTTGAGCAATTTATCAAAAGCGTACTACTGAATAGAATGTCAGTATTTAAAGATATTAATCCTTGGGGAGAATTTTCTTTACAAATTTGCATTTATTATTGGCTTAAAATCATTGTTAAAATAGAGTTTTATTTTTTTTTTTAATTGTACCGTTTGGCTTTTTAAGCCTTTATGTATCACACTACATAGAATAATCTATATAGAATAAATTAAAGTTGATTGATCGCCAGTGAAAAGTTGAACTTTATTTTGGTCATAAATCAGCTTGAAAGATGCTTCAGAAGAAGAGCAATCAGATGAAATTACTGTTAACAGTTTGTTATGTACCGTGATACACAGAGGCTGTAGAAGTCAAATGATCCAACATGTTAAATGAAACCCTAAGCTTTTTAGTGAAAAATAACTGCATTGGAGAAAAAGAGCCCAGAGGTGTGTCCATATCCTTCAAAGAGTAAATATCATTTTAATTTTTATTTTATAAATCAATAGTTGTCACGAGGGTGTCATGTCCTCCTGGTAGACCTGGAGTTAGAAGATCACGCCAGGTAATGAACCGCAGGTCCTCTTTAGAGACGGTGTCCTATTTTAAATGGAAGAAATCTCGGCACTCACTTGTTAAATAATGCTCCTTTCATTCCATACATAGAATTCCACACAAGATGTTTCTGCCCTTCCCAGGCTTTTGCGAATTGACAAAAGCCTGGAATGGATCGAAACGTCATGTGTGGATTTCTAGGTATCGAATTAAAGGAGCATTATTTAACACGTGAGTGCCGAGATTTCTTCTTGTACTACTACTTCTCTCCACGTGCACCACAATTAGACCGAGTACCATTTCACTTGTAATTTACCTTCTATACCTATGAGACATGGTATATACAACTTTATCTACCTGGACGATAATAATTCTGGGCTAATGGGCATGTCGGACAGAAGAAATAATTGCATTGAGTTTGACACTGCACCATGATGCCAAATATGTGTCTCTCATATCTGTAGGACCTTTACTTTTTACCTTTTTCACAAAAAGTATCACCATACCATCCTGTTGTTTCATATTCATCACGTTAAAGGATTTGGCTGCATCACAGTCCCTCTGCTCAGTGGGGAAGTCGGTGAGCAAATGGGAAGTAGAGATTGTCAGCTCTTCTTTCCATGGCCCTGATTCACAATCCATAATGAAGCCATGCTCCTATGGTTGATAAGAGGTTGACAAGGCATAACATTTTTCTCGTTGACACCATTAGGTATTTGGCCATTATAACTAAATATTTAATGCTTTGTAATGAATCCTAGTTAGCGATTTAAAAATTAAATTTTCCCTTGGTTAGCGGGGAAGATTGACTACATAAAATATCATGCAAGATTTTTCTCTAAATATTGGCAATATAGAAGTTTCCCAATTAATTTCTCTTATTTAGAACTCAGAAATGATGGTTTTGATAATTGTGTTGCTTTTGTTTAGGGAGATGCATTGGGCCGACATTTATTTTATAGTCTGCCATAAAGCTATTATTCGCCTGAACAATGGATCTGCTCACAATATCCCAGTTACTGAATCATTACAGCGATGTTGACAAAGGTTACATTCCACTACATCAAATATGTTCATTTTCCTAGCAGAGCGTGACTTGACGGTCAACGCGTTTTGCTATTGTACTGAGCTGGTTGTTGCGGTGATAGAGCTCTGTGTACACATCTCATCTAAAGTACTTTTTGTTTCCCCTTTTTCATTTTACAGAGTTAAATTGCCTAAATTGTAATTGTGCTTCACAATACTAACTCGAGCACTTGATGCCTGCGTGCCTTTTATCTCCGCTACAGCACAAAATATAGATAGCGGTTTAGACATCAGCAGATGTTGCAGTCGTTATCATTATTTTGGCAATTACTTTGATTCATGGGAAAAAAAAAATACTTGATAAACTGAAAAAGACAGTGTGATATTTTTTAAAGGTTTTCATGGAAGAAAGAAAATGAAAAAGGACAAAAATAAATCATGAAATATGTTTTTTTCTTCACTTGAAATAACGATTATTTTCTAATAATTACTGTTTTATACTTTTAATGTAATAGCGTGATGTGTGTCTGGAGGTTTATTAGAGGATACACAAGGAATCTTCTGGTCAGTCAAGTGAGAGCTAGAGTTAGAAGTCTAGTTTTATAGTTCACAGACTTGTGATGTCAGTAATGCAACGTATTTGTCACTTTATTATGTAGCTGAGCAGAATGTATGCTGAGTGCACTCGCTTATGTTTGAATAGTTGACCATAACTGCCCAGTTGTGGAGCTGCACAGCACTGCTCCATCGACGGAGCAGTGGTCTTTGCCGGGTACCGCATTGCCACTTTCTATTGATTTGAATACGGGCGGATGTGCAGTTCCCAGACTCAGCCACAACTACTCAGTTGATGGAGCTGTGCTGTACAACTCCGTAAATGAGCAGTTCCGGCAGCCGCCGACACCAAGAACAGCTGATCGGCGGCAGTGCCGAGTGTTTCACCCCCAGATTAGACATTGATGACCTATTGTAAAGATAGATCTGGCTAATTTCCAGCCACTCTGGGTCAGTTGCAGAGATCATGGAAAGTGTACAGTGTCTGCCCATAAGAAGAAGAAGAGAAGCTGACAAGTGAGTCAGAAAGGTGTAGTTGCTAGGAGCAGGGGTGTAACTATAGTAGGTGCAGGGGTTGCAGTCGCTCCAGGGCCCTGGAGAATAAGATGTCTAAATGGAACCTTTGGTTCATGATAGAAGACCAATACTATTTCATACTCATGATAGTTGGGAGCACTGTTGGAGATTTTTCTTTCTGCTTCAGCTCCTTCCTTCTGTGGGGTGTAACTCTGGCATGTCAGACGCGTGTTATGTTTCGGTAACTGAGGAGTGCAGGAAAAAAGGCAATACACCAGAGAAGTTGGAAACTATGAGATTGCAGTACCCTGACTAACCACCGCAACTAGAGGCAGCCGTGGAGCGTTCCTACGATGGTCCTAGACGCCTCGTCACAGCCTGAGAAACTAACTATACCTACAAATAGAAATAGGAAAGCTATCTGCCCCGGAGCAGAACCCCAAAGTCAATAGGAAGCCCCCAAACATGTAATGGCGGTTAGACAAGAGGAAATACAAACACAGTAAGAAAATAGTATGAGCAAACGCTGGGGCCCAAACTAACTAAATAGAAAAGGATAGGAAGGGTACTTACTGCAATCTCTAAAAACCCTGAAAACAAACCAACAATACTAATTTCAAAATCACCTGAGGTCACACGACCTCTGCCACCTAAATTAGCTCTCTGGTGCAAAAAAGGAAAACAGCAGCCACTGAAAAAAACTGGAAAAAGCAAAAGTAATTACATCAGTGGCTGTACAAAACTGAGAGGGCAAAAGCCCCCAGAAGGGACCAGAAGGTCCCCACAGAAAAGCAGGACAAAATACAAAACTGTAGCAAAAACACAAAATAAGAAAAAGTCTTATCTGGAAGCAGGAGATGCAGACTCGACACAGCAGGCTACAAGGGAAACTGGAAAGAAGGATTCAGACCAGAACAATTGATCACCGGCAAGCCTGATGGGGAAATGACTCCCTTATATAAGACCAATCCGTGGCACCTGATACCCAGTCTTCACAATCCTCAATAGTACCGCTTGTAACCACCAGAGGGAGCCTCTGCTCAGAACTCATCCCAAACCAATTCACAACAACGCGTCACGCTTTTCTTCTGGTGTCTCCGCCTTCAGCCATCCCTCCTGTGTTCTTCCTTCATCTCCCAGTGGGCAGGACTTTTGCTTCCAACACACCTCCTTTCAATGCGTGCTTCTCATAGCAAGTTGGGTCTTCCCTACAGTGTGTTCCCTTTTTGGGGCTGTACTTCCATGGATACATCTTTGCTCTCTTCTGCACCTTCTACTTCCACAATGGGTGGATTCTTCTTCTTGTACTGCTACACCAATTGTTATCTTGCAATACAATTCAGGTGCCATTTTTTTTAAGATGTTTCACGTGCTTATCTTCAGAGCGCTGCAGGTTACATCTTAAATTTTCAGGATTATATCCCAATCCTACCAACTATGTCAAATGTAGTGTAAGGGAACACTTTGGTTGAGGGTTGTATCAGTGTACGTAAACATTACAGGAAAGGGTAACTGCATGGGTGTGTTATTACCTCTTGTAAAAGCACCTGCAGACCACATACTGCCAGGACCCAATGAAGTAGAAATGATTTATAGAGACAGGAGTCAGAAAATAAACTTTTCTTTACTGGATGAACTGGTAAAATATATGCAAAACTGGTAGCAGGAATAGTACTAAAGCAAACAATATTTTTTTTTTCAAATAGTACTTACCGTATTTTTTGGACTATAAGACGCACCGGACCATAAGACGCACCCCAAATTTTCAGAAGGAAAATAGGGAAAAAAAATAATGTGTCAAATGAAGTTCCATCTTACAGTCCGAATTCAGCTTACCAGCGAAGGGATCAGCACAGGTAGAGGAATGATCGCAGGGGTCGTTCGGTGGTCCAGGCTGATGCGGTGGTGGTGCTCTGTGTTGCAGGGGTGCTCTGTGTGGTGGCTGTGTCCGTGGGGTGGCTGTGCTCTGTGGGGTGGTTGTGCTCTGTGGGGTGGCTGTGCTCTGTGGGGTGGCTGTGCTCTGTGGGGTCGCAATATACTTACAAATCCTGTGGCGGCGATCCCGTGGCAGTGGTCATGATGCAGCCTCCCTGTGCTCTATGGTGCGGTGGTGTTGGGGCTCTGTAGAGTGGCTGCAGCTGGGCTCTGTAGTGTGGCTGCAGCGGGGCTCTGTGCTGTGTGGGGGGCTCTGCCGGCATTTCATCAAAGCCCCCCGCAGCTCTGTTGCTGAGACGCGGAGGCCGCAAGGGGCCTCCGGAAAGATGGTCGCTGGTGTCAGCGCATGCTCAGATTCAGATCTCAGACGAGATCTTGTCCCGAGGTCTCGGGGGACGAGATCTCGTTGCAGAGATTTGAATTTCAGTATGCGCCGCCCCTGGCGACCATCTTTCTGGAGGCCACCGCGTTGCAGCAACGGAGTTGCGGAGGGCTTTCGTGCTATGATGAAATGCCGGTGGAGCCCCCACGCAGCAGAGAGCCCCGCTGCTGCCTCATCACAGAGCCCCGATACCACAGCACCACAGAGCACAGGGAGGCTGCATCGGGACCGCCGCCGCCACCGGATTTTTAAGTATGTTGCGACCATAAGACACCCCCCCATTTTCCCCCAAAATTTTTTGGGAAAAAAGTGCGTCTTATGGTCCGAAAAATACGGTAAACAATATATATTTTGCAAATATAAACTTGACAGTTAAATGTGACGGGCTGACGGCATCTGAAAGAGCAGATTCTTATAAGGGCATACATCTTCCATTGTGAGGGCCGCATGGATATTTTGTTCCAGCTCCGTACAACTATTCTTAATTTCCAATTCACATGGGCCACACAAGTCCAGATGTGCTGCTGTGAGTCTTTAGGAGAATACGGGTCTCGGCCTGACAACCCAGTCTTCCTTCACTTAAGCTTCCTTCCAGATCTGGCTGACATTTGTTCTCTTTATCTACTATAGATAACACTTCCTCTAGGCACCCTGTTAATTTGCAGGTTAATAGTGTTGGCTTAGAGGATCCACCTAACCTAGTGAGCCTCTCTTTTGTGACAGAATGCCAAGGTCATTGTTCCCAAAAGCGCAAAAACAACAAAACAGTTGCCGACCTTTGATACTTTAGCAGTGTGGGAAATGGTGCCAGGCAAATGTTTTTGTTTTCTTTTTGCAAACCGCGAATAGAATGTCAAAATGTTCAAATTGGTGTGAAACCACAAATCTCAAGTGTTACACATTTGTCATGGGTCTGGGCTCTGCTCCGTACAGCCCAGTTCTCTAAACTTTCTTGTGCTCATTGTGCTTCCATCTGCTAAACTTCATAGACACACACCTATGTCTTGGTATTAAGACTTCCTAGTAAGACTTTTAGATTGTCTGTGCCCAGTTCCTGTCTACAGTCTCCAGGACATCTTCTGGCTGCATGTGGCTTCCAGTCCCTGAGTTACCTGTCTGCAGTTTTCAATACCACTACTATCTGTGTGGGGTCTCCAGGACGTCTCATGCCCACCTGTGGCTTCCATGATATTCAGACTTTCTAGTCACTCCAGACTACTCATACTTATGCTGCACTGATGCCAGTGGCCCATGTGCCTACCTGTATCTTGGGCTTAGAGGAGCTACCTCATCTAGTAAACTTCTTTTTTGTGACATCAGGAAATTTAAACTTGATTGTCCACAAATTATTCTGCTGATCTCTAACTTCCATACTACCTACATGCACTGAAGACCCCTAACTGAATTTCAACAAAAAAATGGTTGCTTTCGGTGATGTTTACAGTCAGGAATAGATTTTTTCTACACATATCACAGAGCTAAATACAGATGTAGCAAATGTTAATCTGATACTTAAAGGGAACCGGTCACCTGAAAAAATGCTATTAACTTGCAGATATGGGGTTAATTTGCAGGTTAATAGCGTTGTGAACCTGTCCGGCGCCGGCACTTAGATGCATGCTACCAGGAGGAAATTAACTTTATTCCCCCCGGGAGCGTTCGGGTTCCATATAAAATGAAAGTGCCCACCATAAAATAAAATAAATGAGTGGTTGTTAAAAAGTTAATAGTCATGTACCAAACTTTTTTTCTAAAGGTTATCTAATAGAAAAAAATTAGATTATATTGCTGTCTCTTTGCAGATCACTATATACTTGTAGGATTAATACGTATATGAGTCCTCATTGGCTAAACATGAAGGAGAACGTTGTAGTCAGTCATTGGCAAATGAACCAAGCTTTTAGAAGGTTTTTCATGTGTTATAAAGGGTTTCTCCAAGGAGATACACGTTCCAGACAGTTTGGATTTGAAGCCTGTGTTCCCTGTGTTAAAAAAACAACTAGTACTGACTGAAACAATCTTTTAATGCTGAGCCAGATGGCAAAGGACCCAATGTTATGAATTCTATGACTTGTACTAAAGGAAATAAGTTATACGTGTAATACTAATGTTTACTAAAGCTTCTGCTACCTAGAAAATGCATGAAACCATATAAGATATTGGATGGTACTGTATAGGTATATGGGGACTTGAGGCAACTAATGCATTTGTTAGCATTAAATATGATATTTCCATGTTTGTCAATATATTTAGCTAAAGTTTAAAGTTCAGATGTAAAATAGCTATCCTTATTTGATGACTGGGAGAGTAGCATCTATCATGTTCCAATAAATGCCACTGTGCAGGCGCCATTTTGCTAGAAGAAAAAAAAATTTGGCTTCATCAAGATGGCGCCGGTGACGTCTATGCAGAAGCATCTAACGGAACTCGATAGATGCCACTGCGCAGGTGCCACCGTAGGCAAAAAAAATTGATGGAGCCATAGATGCTACTGCACAGATGGAGCCAAATTTTTTTCCTTTAGCAAAATGGCGCCGGCAGCGCTTGCACAGTGGCATCTATTGGAACATGATAGATGCTACTGTTCTGGTCGTCAGCACGTTAATTTTTTTTTTTAAACACAATATTCTATTCAGTATGTAAAATAAGGTGAAGGTCCCTGAAGGATCAGTGACCTGTCATAAAACCATAAACATGCATATGCAAGCAGAGCACCATTAAAGGCCCACTCACCTGCCCGCCCACTGGCCCATCCCGAAGCACGAGAATCTCATTAAATGAAAACTGCAAATAAAAATTAAACGACAACCACAAGACGGATTTTATCAACAAAGGTAATCAGTATGACGACGCCAACCTGACAGTGTCTGTAGTTTACTGAGCACAATTTTGCTGACAGATTCGCTTTAAATCTACCGTATATACTCGAGTATAAGCCGACCCGAGTATAAGCCGAGGCCCCTAATTTTGCCACGGAAAACTGGGTAAGCTTATTGACTCGATTATAAGCCGGGTGTACATTCTGCTTTGTGTGGCTCTCCCCCCTCCCAGTATCCATGGCTCGGCTTAAATCTCGGCTTATACACGAGTATATACGGTATATAGTGTCCAATCATTCTTGGAACGTCTATGTTTATAGAGTTTACCAATATGACTTCCTCACAAAAATCTAAAGATTTTTTTACTAAACATTTTCCTTTAAAATGCCATGTAAGATGCTGTGCATTCACATACATAAAATATTATAATCTAAATTATGTGAATAAAAGATCCCAAAGTGGAGAAAGTCCATGAATCCAGGGTCATTGATCCCATATCCATGCATTAGTTTTAGCCTATGTTTCGCATTAACGTTTTATCATTATTTTTAGGCAGTGTCCCAGACTTTTACTTTATGGCTTGAGAATTCTATGTAAAGAAGGAATTATCCGCTCTGATTTACAACCTGGATTAAATTTGAGTTACCTTGGGATTTGCACATCTCGCTCACCTCTGCTCTGCGCATCACAATGAAAGAATCCCAAGGACCATTATTTTGTCTCCAGGAGTACAATTAAAATGACACGGACATGAATATCTTAAGTCTATTTCCCTCTGGCAAACTGTCCATTCCACATTGTAATAATTGTTTTATGTTGCCTGAAATACATCTTACAGAATATATGAAATATTAAAATAAAAGATCAGAGACGCATAAAACATTCATGCGTAAAAAACTATTGAAATTGATAATAACGCAAATGACTAAAGGCATTGTGGAGCTAAATGCAATTTAGGACTAAATATTAAAAGACGTAAACATAATTGAGTTTTTATTGTATGTTTTTGAGAAGGTCTGTTTAAGAAAATTGCTTCATTTAATCATTGCCTTTGATGTTTGGGGATAATTCAATTTATAAGTATGGTAAAGCATAATACCATTAGGAATCCATAGGAAAATGTACAATGAGTTGCTACTCTTAAGTTACAAGAGTTACCTCGTTGCAAGGAATATAGGGTTGGTTTTGTGATGAACATAACGAAACACAACATTCCAAACACATATCTCCTCATTGTAGAGATCAGTAGTGTTGGGCTTGGGTTCCTTATGGTGATATGATATCTGTCTATAGAGATATTTGCACTTCCACTAATGAATCTATTCAAAATATTTAGAATTTGCCTTGAATTTTATTAACAATTCCGATTTGCCTGAATCCAAATTTTTTTTGTGATTTGCTTTAAATAATTCCATCAAAATGGCAGCCATCGGGTCACCATTTTGCTGGCTTGTAGAGGGCTAGGAAAGAGGATACTTAGTTTTTGACCTGTTCCTCTGCCACAGCTCCTCTCTCTTTTAATCACTGTAGCTTCCCATCCAGTCCTCCACTGACTCATTTGACTCTTTTCTGGTTTTTGTTGCAAGTGACATCCTTTTCTATGCCTTTCCTCATTCTGAGCAGGCCCTGAATAGGCCTCAGAAGATGCTTGTCGTAACATAATGACATCACACCGGGATTCACAAAGTGTTGTCGCTCTAGCTTCAGTAAACGGGCAACACATGTCATGACATTTTGATGTCAGGACTTCACGACTTGTACTACTTGGGCCGACCTAATGTCCTCCACTGACTCATTTGACTCTTTTCTGGTTTTTGTTGCAAGTGACATCCTTTTCTATGCCTTTCCTCATTCTGAGAAGGCCCTGAATAGGCCTCAGAAGATGCTTGTCGGAACATAATGACATCACACCGGGATTCACGAAGTGTTGTCGCTCAAGCTTCAGTAAATGGGCAACACATGTCATGATATTTTGATGTCAGGACTTCAAGACTTGTACTACCTGGGCCGACCTAAAGCAGGAAATTCCAGTACAGAGTGACAGAACATAAGGAATAGGATGTAGACTTCCATGAAGACCTGAAGAGACACCTAAACTGGAGAGAGCCAAAGGAGGACTGTGTGAGGAGCTGCTCCGGCAACACAGGTGATCAGTGATCTGAGTATTCTATTTTTTTTATTTTAACTTCTGTGTTCTTTTTGTTCTGGAGTATAGAGACATCCAGAATCAATAAGGCAAATTTAAAGCCTAATTTGAATTTTAAGAGACTCTCATCTTTAACATGAACATTTTATTACATCATTTTCTAGTTATTTTGTTCACAAAGAAGATATCACATACAGAAAAGTCCATTATTAATACTCTCTTATAGGGATCCCTCATCAAACTCAGGATATAATTAATTTTACCTATTTTGAAGAGGAAGTAGATTTGTTGGGTAGATTACAATTCAAAGACACTAGACACATGGTTTTCTTCAAAGATGGTGGGAGTGACATTCAAAGTGCGAGTCTAACTTCAATTTTATCAGGTGCCTGTGCATATTGGAAGAAAGTTGGCCAAATCCACTTAATTTGGCAGAACTCTTTCATGCATATCAGTACCTGATAGATTATGGGGGAAATAATGTTTGGCATGTTGATTTTCAACACTCAAACCTTCACAGGGTACATATGTGGTGTCTAGCAGTTGCTTATTTTCAAGGGTGTATTTAGAAACACAGAATCGTGGGGCACTATAGCAAACATCTGAATTAGACCACCTTACAAAAAAAATAATTTGGCATAGTAGTCACATGCCTTTCAACTTTTAAAGAGAGGGAGAGTGACTAGTATTGTAGCGCGTGCACAGAAATACTTTACTAAAGCTTCCTAACAATCTTATCCACTATGATATCAATTTCATGGCCTCTCTACAGTGTGATGCCCCCCAAAATACCCCCACACACAGTATGATGATCCTAGCAAAGTATGATGTCCCCACATTACCCCAAAACCTTAAAATGACTCCATAGTGTCCCAACACATTATGATATACCCTCAGTGCCCAAAAAGCAGTATAATGCCCCCAATAAAACATGGTGTCCCTGCATTGCCCTCCAACATAGTATGATTCCCCACAGTGCTCCCCGCACACTTTGATGTCTCCACAGTTTTGCCACACACAGTTCAATACAGTGACTACTACATACAATATAAAGCCCACAAATTCTCCCCCACCTTATGATGACACCATACTGACTTTATGATACCACTCACTGTGATCCACAAAGCGAACCCCCCACAGTATGATGCCCTTACAGTAACTTTACCACAGTATGAAGCATTCACAGTGACTCCGGCACAGTATGATGTCCCTAATTTTTCTCAGTACCCACAACACAGTACAATGTTTCCATAGTGTCCTCAATACAATATGATGTCCCATACAGTGCCCCCCAACATAGTATGTTTCCTCGCAGTACTTCCCACATAGTTTGATGCATCCAAAGTTCGCCATTACACATTATAAGTCCCA
Source organism: Oophaga pumilio (assembly GCA_009801035.1). Taxonomy (NCBI): domain Eukaryota; kingdom Metazoa; phylum Chordata; class Amphibia; order Anura; family Dendrobatidae; genus Oophaga; species Oophaga pumilio. Next base: position 710,698 of record VIAB01000040.1, read on the forward strand.
CAGTGACCACCACACCGATAGTGTAAACCCTCTTCAAAATGACCTCCTCCATATGATACCCCCCTGCAATGACTCCCACACAGTATGATGCCCCTCACTGTTCTCCCCCATATTATGATACCACCACAGTTCCCTTACATAGCATGATGCCCCTCAAAGCATCTTGATGATCATTATGTTGGCAACTATTGAAAATACGTGAGCACTGTTAGTCCGACTAAAATCAATTGAGGAAAATTCATCCTGAAAACAGCAAAAAATTATAAACAAATTAGAAAGGACAAATATGAAAAGTTGAAAACCAATAAAACCAAGTAACAACCAGTTAAGGATCAGTGGGTAGGAGTAATGCAACAGAGTCCTTACACAGTACTTGCTCCGCAAGGAGATTTTAATCATTGTGAAAAGAAGTTTTTTAATTTTCTTTCTAGATTACCTTCTTTTGTAAAAAAAAAATACAGTACAATATAGCACAATTGATTTATTACACTTTTGAGAATAATCCTTATGTTTACTTTCCAATTCTATGTCAACATTTTATTCAAAGACATTTTTCTACGGAAAATAAATAGTAGAAAAAAAAATGATATGTCCTGGTTTTCTCATGGGATTTCTATAATCATCTAAGCTCTATACATGAGAGAGACCCCAAGTGCCTGATTCTATATTTGACGTGTCCTTATAACCAACCTAACCTCATATTTCTTTGCACATCGTGATTCATTGTGATCTATTGTTATCTAAACATAATAGATGTTACTCTGCGGAACGAGATATTTTAGCAGCATACAAATGTCCCTGTAGCCAGGGTGTCAGGGGAGCAGCCATTAAACACATTCTCAGGGGAGACGCGATATCTCTACCTAGATTTCCTTGAATAATATTACTTTGACAGATCTAGTACTGGGTGGAAGTATCACAATAACAGTTGGGAATGAATCTTGAATCTTAAGATCAAAAAAGGTTGCCTGTATCTCAGTAGGTTACGGTTGTTTCGTTCATGGAAGATAGAGGTCAAAAAGGTAGGAAAGTTCAAAATGAGTCTCCCCATTACAGAGACAGACTGAGCCAACATGAGCATCAGGTTCTTTTTACTTTAACTTACTTAATTCCGTGAACATTGAGCCTCATCTTGCTTGCTAATAATACAATTCTTTTGATGACCATTATAGTAAAGTAGATGGGACTAGTTAGGGTTCCCAAAAGGCTTTACGATATGGTAAGTTGAGAAAACACACAGTTGGATGTGGCGAATTAAAACAAAGACTAACAATAAAAGTTTTCTGACATTCCACTAAGACTTGTCAGAATGTCAATGGTGATGGTTGTGCCCTGTTCACCACCGAAAAGGCTCATAGCTTTCCTACGAGAGCCATGCTCCATCATCTCCTCAATACATTGCCTTTGGCTCTCAAGGTCTTTAAAGGAGCACTCCCATCAAAGTTTCTATCCTCTTAATATATTGAAGTCATCATATTAAATAGCACTGTGTAATTACAATTGCTCATTTTGCCTTTCTACCCAGTTAATTCTTCTCTTTTCCATTAGGTCTATGACATGACTTGATTAAAAACTGACTAGCTGAATCCTACTAAGTTGTATGTAGAAACAGGAAGTCTAAGTTCCCTGCATGACTCATGAGTCACTGCAAAAGTCCCTGGCAGGTGGCAGGAGGGAGACGCTGGTTAGGAGTTAAAGATTGAATGATTTTTACAGGGACAAGAGACTTCCTGTTTCTACATATAGCAGAGAAAATAGAAGAATTTACTGGGTAGAAAGGCAAAATGAGCAATTGTAGGTACACAGTGCTATATAGTATGATGACTACAATGTGCTAAGAGGATAAAAACTTTGACTTGCATGCTTCTTTAATTGAAAATACCCATTTACTCCATTCTGTGCCAGTCACTACACAGATTGTTCACTTAGTTTAGAATCTAATCCAAAGTATCACTCTCTCCCATGAAGCTCTCAACAATCATAGACTGCCCTATATCTCTATCCTCATTTCTGTCTATCACCCTAAATGCCCTCTAAATTCTGCCAACAAACCTCTGTGTATATAATGTGTATGGAAGACCCAGCCAGAAGGAAGATCAAAGATAGAAGAAAGTACTTAGAACAGCCGATTGGAAGAATGATGGCGGGCGATGGTATAGGTACAGAGACGGCCAAGCAGAAGTGAGTATATGATTTTTTTAAAACCTTTCCCCAGGCAAACTTAATTGGAATCAAACTTACTTAATGCAAATCGAATTTCCCTCTAAGTTGAGCGAACCTCTCTGAATTGAATTTTGAGAGATTTGCTTAGTTTTACTGAATAGTAAAAAATCTTTCAGAATGTAAAATAAAACATATTATACTATGATTCAACTATAATTCACGCTCCCGGTAAGAAGCAAGTGCGAAACGCGCGTCGGGGCTCCTTTGTCTACCCCAGCAGATATACCATTTACAGGTATATCCCACATGAATGGTTTACTTACATTTATGCTCAGATTTTTATGGTTCAGCTGCTTTTATAACATATATGGTGGATTTTGACTCCTCTATCCATTGCACATACACTTTACTAGTCACTATTTCATCCATCCACATATATATATTTTTTTTTCACTTTAAAATGTCCAATATGGACTTCACTCAATAATAGTTATTCTGCATTTGTCACCTTATTTCATTTCGCAGCTGCATTGTTATAGCAGCACCATTTATTAAGATGTACCATTGTGGATTCCTACTACTATTTTTACTTACCTTAATACTTACCTTTAGTGTTACATCCCTGAATATTACCTTGTAATCTCATTGTGTGCCCACTTGATGGCCTTAACATACAATGTTAATGCATCTTGTATTTTTCCATAACTTATTTGGATATATCAGTAGCACATATTTGCTTATTCTCTAGTGTAACTGGGTTTGGGTTGGGTTTCATTCTGTACGTGCATTATTTCCTTATCCAAGTATTTTTACAGTTTTTTATAGAATCTATTGTTGAATAAAGATTGGTGTATTTTAATATTTGGGTTTCCCAACTTCTCCTCTCTTTGGTTATTATGGATTATCCCTGCAGGAGAGGGACTAAAGGTGACACTTTCTGAGCGCAGTAATTTGGTGGTACATATGGCACTAAAATGAAGGAAGTCTCAAACAATGCACAACTCCATATGCGTATATATTGGAAGCATGAGGGTGTGGCCAACCTGGTTTGCTGTTGGGTTAGCTTCCATAAGGGGTTCCAGAACAGTGCAATCCAAGGTGAAAAATCCAAGGTGAAAAACCCAAGTGTTCAGTCTTCCCAACCAAGAAAGTTTCAAATGTTCACCAGGAATGAACAAAAATAATTAAAAATACAGTATATTAAAACTACAATGTGTTTCAACTGTGACCAGTCTTCTTCAGGTGTCTGAAGTGTATGAATTCATTGTTCTCCAGCACCTGAAGAAGACTGGTCACAACTGAAATGCAAGTTATAGATGTGTTTTTCTAATCACTTTTGTTCATTCCTGGTGAACATTTGGAACTTCATTGGTTTGGAGCACCTAGCACTTGGATTTTTCATCCTAAGTAAAAAATATTGTTATATATTATAAATGGAGTTGAAATGTAATGCCAAAATCCAATTTTTTTCCAATACCAGATGTTATAGTTATTGATCGGATTGGCTATCAACTATATCAGTGCTCTCATGAGTGTTTAGATGGGCACATTTTCTTTACCATTCCATTACAGTAAAAAACTATAGAAACATCCCCTTATATATTGTGCTAGTAGCCTTCCTTTAATCATCAGTATATATCGTACCAGTCACAGTATTGACCTTGCCTTACCCACAAGAACATGTGCTAAAGGGAATTGTAACCATTTATTTATCCCATCGCCTCTGGATTCTCCACTCTGGGGTCCATTAATGATCAGAATTCTAATGGAACAGCTATAATAGTCAACAGGAATATCTAAGTAATGAGAAGAGAACAGGTAACGGGGCTGTATCTTCAAAGAGGAGGGGAAGGGGACCCGAGGAGCTTTTATGAGACGAGTACGATGTTTATGAAGAGCCATGGATAATGTAAAAGAGGAATTACACTAAGATGCATCAAAAGCATTATTCTGTTTTAAGTCTTACTCTTTACATAAAATCTCATTTAGCATACACTCACATCTGGATGAGATAACGGTCTGTTACATGGAGTATGTTCAGGTATTCCTCTGTGTGGAAATGAATTCTATCTGCTGGGGTATATTGATGAGGTGAGATACTAAAAATACAATTTTTTTTTTCCCCACATTTTATTCATTTAATTCTCTTATATATGATCATCATATTCCACAATCATCATCACCTTCCCCATCGGAGCATACAGTCTACATTTGTTATCAGTATGTGTTTGGAGCGTGGGAGAATCCGGAGGAAACCCACACAAACATGGGGAGAACATACAAACTCCTTACAAATATTGTCCTTGGTGCGATTTGAACCCATTTTTACAAACTCTATTTGACCAATGTTGGTTTAGACTGTGTAGGAGAAAAAAGGATTGTTGTATTTTAAAAAGAGAAATAAACTTCCACCAGAGGTGTATTTCCCTCTATTTATATAGAACATGAAAAAAAACCCTGGAAGAAGCTAACGCGAAACACAAGTTGTGATTCTGACCCTCAGCTTCCCAGGTCGCTCAGGTTTCTACTACTTACTACAATACATCTTTACTTATGTTATTTCTGTCACCATGGGGCATTATTTATACATATATCCAGATATATTCGTACATGCATCTTGTTGATTATGAATATATATTTGAATATTTATTAGAACCTTCAATTTTTATACATGAATTCACATCAATATGATCATTAAAGGAAACCTGTCAGCAGGTTTGGCCAATATCAGATGTGGCCATTATCTTTCAAGGCTTATACACAGCATTCTGTAATGCTGTATATAAGCCCCCAAACCAACCAAGAAGAGCGACGCCCATAGGACCGGACCGCCCCACAGGTGAGTATAATAAAACTTATTTTTCAGTTCTTCCAGGTCGGGTTGGGGGCAGATATACAGCATTATAACATGCTGTATATAAGCCCTGAGAGGTGATGGCCGCATCTTATATCATAACATGCTGTATATAAGCCCTGAGAGGTAATGGCCGCATCTTATATCAGCCAAAACTGCTGACAGGTTCACTTTAACTGTTTGGTTACCTGCCTCCTGGGTTGGTGGGATCTCTGTGTTGCACACTCCCATTTTAATAATTTTAACTCCAACACAGTTGTTAACTAATAATCAATAAAGATTGTAATTTTTATTTGGTTATTACGATTTCATTTTTATCGGATGTTTGTTTTTTATTTAGAACACAAGGATGCTCGGCCGAATTGTGTATGATGGGAGGTTTGTTAGGAATGGCAGTCAGCCACTAGAGGGTTCAGACTGATAGCAATTGAAAGATACTGATGACTAATAATTCTTAAAATAGGTCATCACTATCAGATCAATAGGGGTCCAATCGGCACTCTCACTGCTCAGGTGATACCTAGAGCTTTGGCAGGCGCAAATTCACAGTGTACAGAGGAGGAGAACCACAGCTCCATACACTGTGTACTAACCATTCTTGAATATTGAGGCTCAGCTCTCATTGAAGTGAGTATGATCTGAGCAGCAGTACCCTAGAACGAGCACTACTTAGTTTTATGGAGTTGTGGGGTTCCGGCTCCATACACTGTGAACTCCTACTCATTAATGGGTGCGCCGGGTGTTGTACTGGACATGTAGATCAAGAAAAACTGATTGTCAGTCATTACATGTCTCATGCTAGCTATTTCCCCTTTCATTTAATATAACCTATGGAGTCAGAGTGTCAGGGAGATCTATGTCCAGCGCATGGATCTTAACTGCTAATTTACATATTAAGAAAAACGTGGATTTCTCATGAATAAGACATTGGATAGCAGGTATCAATGTATAATTTTATTCAACTATTTATGACTTACATGCACATGTAGATGGCTTAGGAGGATTGTTCCTCCTGACAGATTTCCTTTAAAGGCCCCCACACTCATCAGATACCTGTCATCCCACAATCGTTTGGCTAGCAACTATCTCTCCTGACACCCCCCATACATAGGAACGCTCAACTCTTCTGTTCCCTATGAAATAGCCACTTCTGTTGTGAACGCGCTGGATTCTGAGTTGGGGCTCCCTCTGGTGGCTGCTGATAGTATTGAAGCTGCCTTGACTGACAGAGTCCCTTCAGCTGAGGATTCAGCTGCGGATGATTGGCAATCTGGGAGTGATGACTGGGGAGATTTAAGGGAGTAACCTTCCTATGATCCTCGCCGGTGATTAGTTGTCTCTTCCTGGTCCAGTTTGGAAGTCAGCTTGTTTTCTGCTGTCTCCTGCAACTTTCAGATAAGTTATTTTCTGCTTTTTTCTGTGGTTTTGCTTTCTTTTGTTTTTTGCTCTTCTAGAGTGAGGTCAGCCGGGTCCCCCTGCTGGGGTCTGTGCTGGTCTCTGTTTCTCATTTATCTCTGTTTGTCAGTCCCTGTTATTTCAGTGGCTTCTGGGTAGCTACCTGTTCACACCAGAGTTCTGATCTAGCTGTAGAGATCGTGTGGTCTCAGTATTTTTGGAATCAGAAGTAGTGTTGAGCGATACGATACTGCAAATATCGGGT
>VIAB01000041.1:105533-115546 GCA_009801035.1 Oophaga pumilio
AGTCTCGATATCACACACAATAAACCTGGAAGTCTCGATATCACAGACAATAATCCTGGAAGCCTCGATATCACACAATAAACCTGGAAGTCTCGATATCACACACAATAAACCTGGAAGTCTCGATATCATGCACAATAAACCTTTTGGAAGTCTTTATCATGCATAATAAACCTTCTCTAAGTCTCGATATCACGCACAATAAACCTTCTGGAAGTCTTGATATCACGCACAATAAACCTTCTGGAAGTCTCGATATCACGCTCAATAAACCTTCAGTAAGTCTCGATATTACAGACAATAAACCTGTAAGTCTCGATATCACACACAATAAACCTGGAAGTCTCGATATCACGTACAATAAACCTACAATAAACCTTCTGAAAGTCTCGGTATCACGCACAATAAACCTTCAGTAAGTCTTGATATCACGCACAATAAACCTTTAGTAAGTCTCGATATCACGCAAAATAAACCTGTAATTCTCGATATCACGCACAATAAACCTGGAAGTCTCTATATCACGCACAATAAACCTTCTGGAAGTCTCGATATCACGCTTAATAAACCTTCAGTAAGTCTCGATATCACAGACAATAAACCTGTAAGTCTCGATATCACAGACAATAAACCTGTAAGTCTCGATATCACACACAATAAACCTGGAAGTCTCAATATCACGCACAATAAACCTACTGGAAGTCTCGATATCATGCACAATAAACCTTCTGGAAGTCTCGATATCATGCACAATAAACTTTCTGGAAGTCTCGATATCACGCACAATAAACCTTCTGGAAGTCTCGATATCACGCACAATAAACCATCTGGAAGTCTCGATATCACGCACAATAAACCATCTGGAAGTCTCAATATCATGCACAATAAACCTGGAAGTCTCGATATCACGCTCAATAAACCTTCAGTAAGTCTCGATATCACAGACAATAAACCTGTAAGTCTCGATATCACACACAATAAACCTGGAGGTCTCGATATCACGCACAATAAACCTACAATAAATCTTCTGAAAGTCTTGATATCACGCACAATAAACCTTCAGCAAGTCTCGATATCATGCACAATAAACCTGTAGTTCTCGATATCACGCACAATAAACCTGTAGTTCTCGATATCACGCACAATAAACCTTCTGGAAGTCTCTATATCGTGCGCACTAAACTTTATGGAAGTCTCTACATCACGCACAATAAACCTTCTGTAAGTCTTGAGATCATGCACAATAAACCTAGTCTCGATATCGCACACAATATACCTTCTAGAAGTCTCGATATCATGCACAGTAAACCTGGAAGTACTTGTTTTGCTGCTCCTGGGGAAATTTGCCATCTTTCAGGAGGTTTTTTCTCTTTCCCAGAATTCCCTATTTCATGGATATTATTTGCCTCATACAATATTATTTAGCTCTACCATTATGTTCATATCTATTAGTTCTATGACATCACTGTCTTCATTATAGCTGTTCTGTGACATCACTGTGTGCACCTTTGTTTTATGGTCATGTGTATTTAATTCTTGTGCTGTGACATCACTGTGGTCTTTAACCATTATCTGTGACATCACTATGTTCATTCTACACATTGTTGTCACACTGTATGATAACTCTTCTATTAACCTCACAGTGTGCTATGACATCATAGGCTGTTACTTTGGTCATTACCTCCTTACTAGCCTGCCATATGGTGTTTCAATTGGGCAACTTTTTGGGGATGTATAGTGGTAAAACGATAAAACATGAGAAACTGCTGTATTGGGCCATAGATAGTAAGGTTTGTATATTACACATATACACACAAAAATGTTTTTGCTAAGCTATAAAACAGCTGTTTGCATGAAACCTCATGTCTTTGTACCAGGTGCATGATCCTTTAGGATAAAAATATATTATATACTTTCATTGACAGAAGTATTTATAAAAAATTATATTTTAATGTTTTTAAAAATACAGCTATATACACAAAAAAATACAATATAACAATATTATACAATTATGGAGGGAATAAAAGAGCCCATTACCCTCAATGGCAGCATGCACAATATTCATAACTTGCGGTATCACTGTTGTAATATTTGGATACACCCTGGTGACGGCAGTATATGTCTTAGTTATGAGATTCACTGTTTTCCAAAAATTGTTTCTTTTTGCTAAAAAAAGACTTTAAGGGTGTGGTCACCTTCAAAGGGCTCACAACTTCCCTGCCAGAGGTAATAATACTGTGTGCCGTACAACTTTTTAGTGTCACCAGGACTTAAATGTTTCATGCTCAGCATGTTATAGGAATATTTGAGTTCTGTATGATCTTGTTTCAAGATATTACCCTCTTCCATAGTTCCTTTATTTCACAAACTGAATGAATACATTCTCCACAGTATTGCATAGTATCAAGATGCTTAAACATATTCTTCCGGATGATGGCACAGATGAGAACCCCATGGCGGTTCCCAATTTTTTGCTGCAGAATACCTAAATCATCTAGTTTTACTGTAGCAATATTGTGTATGGCCTCTTTTCTTTGTTTTCTCTAGGTCTTCTCTTGATCTTCTCCAACTCCATTTTCTCATAACCAATCACTGGTCAGTTTTAAAACATAACTTCTTCACAGCTGCCATAGTCACTTTCTGCCAGATCTGGAGCTCGGAAAGTTGAATTGGTCATTGGCGGGACATTACAGTCTGCATAAGAGGGCTGTGCCACGCTCAGTCGTACGTTAAGACGTTGGACTCCATTCTCGGTTGGGTAAGGTAAGCCTTTAGGCTGCATGAGTTGTGAGGGATAATAGCTGATGGCAGTGTATTGGTCATTACAAGTAGATGGTTGTGGAAGAAAATCATCCAGGTTACGGTTGCTATAACTGGGAGAAATTGGGGCTCTCCTGTTGCTTGTTTCCAATGGAAATGGGAACCCACCAAATAAGGGCTCCTGTTCCGGTTGTCTTGGAAGAGGTGGGATAGGCGGTGCAGTTGAGGGTTTTGATTGTGGATATCTCTGTATTTCTACAGGATTATAGCCGGACTGCCAAAATGATGAGTCTCCTGCATACACTGGAACATAAGAAGAAAAGCAGTATAAGAAGGGAATAATGGCCAAGGAGTATGCTACTAGCTCTTAGAGGGCATTTTCATCTGAAATAAAAAAAAAACCCAGTTAAGTCCCAAGTTGTTTTCTTATATCAACTGAGCAAAAATTATATTTAGTAATTTCTTAGGTATATTGTGCAAAAAACAGAGTAAAACCAATATGATCGGCATTATGGTTTTAACGGGAGTTGTCACCCAGCTTTAGAAATGGCAGATCTGCCCCGTTGTGCAGTTTTACATCCTTCGTTTCCATATCGGGCATATCTAGAAAAAATCGTATGCTATACAAAATAACAGACCTAGTTCTCCTTACTGAACGAGGAAAAAATTACATTCATTAGACTACTTGTCACAAAGGGTAAAGCTAGAACGTGTGATAATGTCATAGCCTTCCACTCCCAGAGCCACAAACAAAGGTAGCAAAATTACTCTGACATTCCTGGAGCTTACAGAGAGTAGGGGCTGTCAATCAAAAACATGTAGGTACACTGCAGGGAATTCCAGGCCTCCGACTGAAGCGAGTGACAACAAGTAGCATCTTTGCTGCTGACACTCACACCGGCCACAAGGGGTCAGTAACATCACAAGTCTACGCCTCGCAGTACTGCCTGCTAGCAGATTGGCATTTCTTTACAGGGACTCTATAAAAGTTTAGAAAAAGTGTAATGTCTGGGGAAAACCAGCTTCTACTGTATCAAGAGTTAAGGGGGTTTTCTAGGGTGGATTACTCATTCTTAGGATAGTTCATCAATAGTAAATTGGTGGGGGTCTGACTTCTGGCACCCCTGCTGATCAGCAGCTTCAATAATGTGTGGTGCTCCTCTAAATAGTCAAGTTATAGCGCCATACTGTTAATAGTGGCTGTGCCTGGTATTACAGCGCAGTCCTATCCACTGTAATACAAAGTACAGACACTGCTTCGCCTGGTAATCAAATAAAGGTAGTTGATCACTGTTGGTGCCAAGGACTGAACCCCCACTCATTCAGTATTGTTAAGCCTTTAATACTATAGTCCTAGACAACCCCTTCAGGAGCTAAGTTTGATTCTTTAAAGGGAGCCTGTCATCAAATTTTCCCTATAAAAGCCATTGGCGCCATGTTTTTCAGCATTTTAGGAGGACTCTGTCACTAGGATTTTGCTATCCCATCTGAGATCAGCATGATGAAGGAGCAGAGACCTTGATTCCAGCGATGTTTCACTCCTATGGCTGCTTCCTGCAGTTTTGATTAAAATCACTGTTGCAGATCTAGCAGTTCTCTGAATGCTGAGCTCTGTATAACCCCGCCCACACCACTGATTGGCTGCTTTCTGTGTACACTGTGCAAAGGCAGACAGCTACCTATCAGTATTGTGGGAGGGGTTATACAGAGCTCATGAATATGAAGGACTACATGGCAGCAGGTTTGCTAGTCCTCTAGTGAGGATCTCCTGCTGATGAGAGTGGCTTTATCAAAACTACAGTAAGCAGCCCAGTAAGTGACACATCACTGGAATCAGGGTCCCTGTTGCTACATTATGATGCTCTCAGAGTAGGGGGCACAAATCTGGTGAGAGTCCCTTCTATACATTTCTAACATGCCCACTATGTCCCCCAGGCAGCACCATTTCCCTTTGAAAGCGCTGCATCCTAATGAGCACCACGCGTTCTGATGGGAATTTCAGGACCATGTTTGGTGCCCCCTCTTGTAACACCACTTCTCCATCTATGATTGATGGCTTTGCCGGCTTTGTGGATGAAGTAGAAGACATCCTCCACGTTATTCATGGGTGGAAGGGTGGCATTAAAAGGCAGAGGAAGCACCGAGCATGGTCAGAAGAGGTCCATTGGACCTCTCGGTGCTCTCTGGACAATTCCAAACTTTCTTTTAAGGTCTACGCCTCTGTCTTTGGGTATAGTGAGCTTATTAGGAATAAAGACACTGAAGAACATGGTGGCAACGGCTTTAATAGGGAAAAGCTGATGACGGATTCCCTTTCAAAAATTATTTCAGTGCTAGACATAATATTAGAGTATATTCTTGACTAACTTGTCTGTCTACAATCTGGGCTTTTGCCCCAAGAAGGCCAATCTACAGCTCTGTCTCATGTGTTGGTTCCTCCTAGACCATACAGATATCATAGACTGGGGTTCCCAATTTGGGACACTTTTTTTACCCTTCTTATCCATTGATGTTCTCTGTGACCCTATCTTTAGGTCAGTGTGAATGGACCTTAGCTTGAGTTACTGCCTACTCTTTTTTTTGCTATTTGGTGGAGCTTGGCATCTGAGAAGATAGAAGAAACACTTACTGCTCTCTTCACAATCCCAGTTGTTCTTAGCAATGGACTCATTGTCAGAACTGGATGGAGGTGCTGGAGGTAGATTAGGTGCCACACTGCAGACGGCCGGACCCCGGGTCCCCTGTGGTTTACAGAAGATAAGTAGCTCTGGAACATTGTTTCTCCTTGACTGACCTTCAGCATCCAACTGATTCCGAGCTACAGAATTGAGAAGGTTAAGCTCCATGGGTGCCCCTTGGGTGCCCACTCCAATGTCTCTGGATATGTATTGCTTGATGTCTGGATCTTCTTGTGGAGCAGCTTTATGGCTACTAGCTCGTCTGCAAATACGTTTTCTGAAAATGACGAAAAGCCCCACTAAGAACAAGACTGCAAGGACCCCTCCTAGGATCTCAACGATCTCCTGAGCTCCAGAGATAAGGGATCTTTTATCTTTTCCTGGCATATCCACCTCCGCACACAGCTGCCCACCATTAATGTCACTGCAGTTGCAGGTGCTGCTGGGTGTGCAGAGGTCAGCCGGTCCACAGGAACCATCTTGACAGCTTCTCACCACATTGTGACACCTGCAAGAAAAAAAGGATATTTATGATTGCTGAATACAAAATGGCTAGCATTCGCATTAAACGGGCTTGTTTGTGTGTCTTTAGTAAAGGGAACCACTTCTGGGGCTGGTTGGCACCCTCACAACCTTAACCATCTTAGTTAGACCAGAGTACTTGACATAACGCTTGTTAGTCCTCTGCTTTCAAGAATTCTTGAGTTGACACCAACAGCCAACGTGAGAAATCTGGATGAAGCCACCTTTGATAACCAAACCTTGGTCCCAATTCTCCAGGGCATCACACTACTGCTAAAAGCTACCTAATCTAGTATAAAATAGTGCTGGATACTCACCTCTCACCCTCATATCCCGGAGGGCAGCTGCAGGTGAAGCCATTGGACATGGGTGTGCACGTTCTACCTTGCATGCAGGTAGATGTGGCACATGGGTCTACATCCAGATCGCATTTTGGACCCATAAATGGAGAATGACAAAGGCATGAATATCCTGGAGGAATAAGGGTAATATAAGTATATATATTTGCATACCAAGCACTGATAAGATAACTCTTCGTAGGCGTTCGGTTATGTACTTACCACCATTGACCAAGTCTACGCACATCCTGCCACTGGCACACGGCTCTTGGCTACAGGCGTGGGTATGTTCGCAGCAGGGCATTATCCCTTTCTGATGAAGAGTTGGTCCCAGGCTTGCCGTCGTTTGCCCATTAATGATTATGTCATCCATACAGCCCTGAAATCCCTGAGAGACGCGGTCTTCTAGTATGAGACCACCAATGATCAGGTGAGATGTCTGCCCAGTGCATGGTGGTAGCGGTTGCTCCATGTCCACACCGTCCACATGCAGTTTGACTGTGGCACTTGTTACCTCTAGCATAATGGTATGAAAAGCCCCATCATTTACTTGTGACTTCAGTAGCAGATTGTGGGTGGTAGTTCCTTGGCAGAGATGCTTATAGTGCAGATAACCATTGTCAAGCTGTGAAAGGGTAAAAGAGAAAGAAAATAGAACCGATTATATTGCAATAGGTCATATACTGATATGTTACAAGACAATATTGCCCAACTGCATTTTCACTATTTAAGACCGAAAAATCCATCTTTAATGTGAAACTCAACCCATTGAAACCATTTTATGAATCTAGTTGAGTTGTACTAATGAGCGTTAAAGGGGCAGTATCATCAGAGGTGAGAATGCAGGACACAGCCCCTGGGGTGATCAGCTGATCGTCAGGGGGAGGGTCGTTATCTTGGCATCCCTAACAACTGTCCGATCTGACTCAAGGATGGGCCTCCTAGCAGGGGGAACATATTATAACGACCTACTATAGCACCTGGACAGATGTTATTTTCATGAGACAACCCCTTTAAAGAGTACCTGCCACTTTCTATAGATATGTCATTTTTATACCTGGTGTAATCGCCGCTTTTCTCCTGAATCCGGCGTAGTTTTTCTTTAGTTCCTGCGCCTCTCCATTCCTGAGATACGGCCCTCTCATCCTTGTGTATAAATCTGGTCTTGTTAGCCAAGTGGGCTGATCCTCAATTCTTTTCTGGGAGGAGTCTTCTTGAGGACCACACCCCATTGCCTTAAAGTACCAGATTTATATACAGACAAGAAGGGGCCGTATCTCAGGAACGGAGAGGCGGAGGAACAAAAGAAAAACTACGCCGGATTCAGGAGAACGGGGGCATTTACACCAGGTAAAGAAATGACATATTTATGGCAAGTGATAGGTGTTCAATAAGTGACAATATTTTGGTTTTTTTGCAGCCACCACTAGGAGGAGCTTACGAGCCTATTGCATACAGTTTCTACATTGAACTCGACAATAAAACAAGGCGGACACTTTAAAGGGGTTTTCTGATTAGGTGGTGACATATTGCTGGGATCAGTAGTGGTCTGAACTCTAGGATCCTTATCGACCGTAAGAGTAAAGCAGCAGCAGGATTAATTTTCGCACTATGTTTTTTCTGACTAGTGACACTCCATCAGCGGCTCCAGTTTACTTGCATGGGGCTGCGCTGCGGTACCTTGCACATCCGTGCAGGGGAAAGACAGTACAGGTCTAAGAAGTCTGTTCCGCACCGATCATAAAGTGATGACATCCCAGTAATGTGCCATCACCCAATGAGTCACAGATAATCCTAGGGAAAATGCACCTCGGAAATAGTAAAAAAAAAAAAAATCTCGACAAGACTAAAAAAATGTATCAGGCATTCAGGTCTGAACGTAATGGCGATGCCGGCGGCCTTGGCACCCTGTACATGGTAAAACAATCTCTTAATTATATCAATTGTCATTGAAGCTAAGTGTCTACTCATGCCAAATGCCGCTACTTAATTAACGAGCAGTACCCAGAGTTACCAGCAGGGGGCAGTCATAAAACCGTTGCGCCATTTCCAGCGTGGCGATTGGCTTTGATAACTGAAGTGATTGTGTAACTGAATAATGACTTCTTCAAGGACACGAACAGATTGTAGGAGTACAGTGAGCCATCTTAATTACTTCTTGGACCAGGTGCCAAATCTTCAAGCACTTAGCAAGCAGAAACCAGAAGCAGCGAGTCCGGCGGCGCACACGTTTACGGACAAATTTTGAAACTAATTTATTTTATCAGCTACAAAATGTCAAAAACACCCAGAACTTGTTTTCTCTTGTAGCGATCAGAGACTATGCCAGCCGCCGCCGCCGGAGGTGCATGAGCTCGAGTGTCTCCTACTCGCTGGATTGGCAGCAGATCAGGGACTGGTTGTAGATGTCATAATGATTGACACTTCTGATACGGCCACCACCACCGTACGAGATTCTGCAGTGATGAGTCTCCTCTCCTGCTAAATCATGAAGTCTTCACTTTCCATGTTTCAAAAAAAAAGGACAAGAATTCTAGTTAAGAAGAGATCTGGGCAAGTGAAGACGTGTCGGGATCAGGATGCCTCTGGGCAAAGCTGCCTGCTCATCCATACATCCTTCCTGGTCACATTATGTCTTGTGTCGTAACTATAAAAATGTTAAAAGCGGGCAGGAACATGGCGGATGAATTGTAATGCTGATTAAAGTCATGTATGGTTGATATATAATAAATGGGAAAAAAAACGAAGAAGGGCTTGTGTGTTCTGGTTACAAGAATGCTCAGCAGCAGCGCTCAATGTCAAGCAGCAGCTGTAAAAGCAAAGAACATTTTAGGATATATAAAAAAAGTTAAACTTGTGATCTCAATGTAATATGACCTCTCTATAAATCCCTTTTAGCACATTTCGAATATGGAGTCCATTGTTGACATCTACCTAGTAAAAAACAGCGTTTGAGAGGGTTCAAAGGCGAGCAACAGGAATGGCGTGGAAGATCTCTCTTAGGATATGTGCATACGAATAGCCGCCGAGTTTTCCAAGACGAAAACAGTTCAGTTCACGAAAATGTGGGGCATTATGTTAATTGTTTAAACTTTTTTTTAGCTCGTTTTTAGATGGAATCCACCTGAAAAAGAGGTTGTGTGCACATACCCTTAGGATGTGTTCACACTGAGTATTTTTTAGGAGTTTTTGGAGCAGGAACTGTGCGAAAACTCTCCAAATCCTCCTTGAGAAACTTGAAGATTTCCACTCAGTTTCTGCTCCGAAAACTCTGCAAAAATGTCTTAGGTGTGCACATAGCCTTAGGTTGGTCAAAACTGACAAATTTTCTCTTGGAAGCTTGTTTAAGAAAACCTTCTTTTAGGAAGAGTTTTTAATTTCCTGATGCAGTTTTGAAGACTTTTTAAAGCATTTTGGAAAAAAAAAATTTTCCGTAAAAAAATTTTTTCTAGCCTTTTTGTGCTACTTCAAAGTGGTGACGTGGACGTTCATTTTTCCCAGTTACGGGTATGTTCATACTGTGTCCTTTGCCGCTTGTTTTTGAGCGGGTCTACTAAAAAAAATGGAGCTAACAAAAACAAAAATATATCCGAGTTCCCGGAGCGGCATGTCTTGCAGCTGTTCAACAGCCTAACAAACAGACAATCCCTGCAGTGAGTCATGCAGTTGCGGGGACTCGGACATATTTTTCGAGCACGCCGAAGACACTCAGTTA
>VIAB01000041.1:115781-128918 GCA_009801035.1 Oophaga pumilio
AACTGAGTGCAATACCAGACACAACCTGTTAACAAGTGTGGCACTGTTTCTAGAAAAAAATAAACTTTTTTTTTTCTAATCCTGGAAAACCCCCTTTAAAGAAGGTGTAAAAGATTAGTGGGGCTCTGTTTTGGAGAGGTTTCTCTGCAGCTGCACAATGGACGCTGAAAGATTGGTGTTGAAAACTTGGCATCCTGTTATAACAGGAATTTGGCACGTGTAACGTCGGCTACTATAACAGCGGAGGAGGACGGCGCATGAGATTAAAGGGGGCTGAAAACCCCCAACTATCCTCTGCCACCTGCACAGGAGATTAATGACCCGTCCCCGACAGTGCTCACATGTCTATGAACTCCCTAATAATCTTCCATCATGAAGCTGATTTCTGCTAAGACTCTGTTCACACATTATTTCTCTTTTTTTTGGATCTGTTTTGATCATAAAAACAGAAATAAAATCATCCAGTACAGGACACATTTCTCCAAAGGGGGACAAAAAAAGTCTTAATAATTTTTATATTTACTTCCTTTCTAGTTGCTATAAAAAAAATCATAATCAGTGCAACTTTTTTTTTTTGTCCAGCCACAAAAATGGATAGAAACTGGGAAACGGATCATGTCCGATGTTCATCCATTATGTCATCTATCAACGGAGTTGTAGGAAAATCGGATCTGTTAAAACAGAACAAAAACAGATGCAAAATGGAAGTTTTTAAACATCCATTTTTTTTCGCGGTGCTTATTTTGCACCATTTGGCTTCTATAGTCTTTGTATTACACAGTCTATTGCCGGCTGCAGAAAGAGTTAACCGAGGACCAATCAGTGAGCCCACTTATGATAAGCTGATGGAGAAATAGCTTCATCATAAGTGGGCTCACTGTTACAGAGAGACGATGACTAGACGTGTGAACAGAACCTTAACAAGTATATACTGTTATGTTTTGGTAGCTGAGGAGAGCAGGCAAAAACGGCAATACACCAGAGAGGTTGGAATCTATTGGATTGCAGTACCCTGACTAACCACCACAACTAAAGGCAGCCGTGGAGCGTTCCTACGTTGGTCCTAGACGCCTCGTCACAGCCTGAGAGATTAACTACACCTAAAGATAGAAAGAGGAAAGCTATCTGCCCCGGAGCAGATCCCCAAAGAACATAGGAAGCCCCCAAACATGTAATGGCGGTTAGACAAGAGGAAATACAGACACAGACAGAAAATAGTATGAGCAAACGCTGGGGCCCAATCTGCCTAGACAGAAAAGGATAGAAAGGATACTCACTGCAATCCAAAAAAACCCTAAAAAATGCCGACGCTACTGATTGCAAAAACACCTGAGATCACACGACCTCTACCACCTAAATCAGTTCTCTGGTGTAACAAAACTAAGCCGCAGCCACTGAAAAAACTGAAAAAGGCAAATGAACAAATAACAATGGCTCCTGCGGAACTGAGAGGAGCCCAAGCCACCCGGGGAGGGGAACCTGGCCAACCTCACAGAAATGCAGAGAAATATGCAAATGGTAAGCACAAAAACAAAAACAGAAAATATCTTATCTGAAAGCAGAAGAAGAGGCAAGACTCAGCAAGCGTCCAAGTGAACCAGGAACCACAGTTGAGACAAGAACAATTGATCACCGGCAACCATGATGGGAGGGAACCTCCCTTATATAAGACCAGTCTGTGACTCCTGATTGCCAATCCTCATTGAACGGTTCAGTACTGTTTGTAACCACCAGAGGGAGCTTCTGCTCAGAATTCATTTCCAAAACATTCACAACAATATACTGTATAATGTTTAGTACAGCCCCCAGAAGAAGCCCACGCGAAACGCGCGTCGGGGCGTAGTGTGTGGCTCTTCTTACAGCTATGGGTAAGGACCAACAATGAGGTTATGACCTACTGACTGACTGGCGATGGAACGTTTGTGGATGTTACACCTCACAGTGGGATTCTATACCTCTGCCAGTACGGATCTTTGGGGCCCTTTGAATACAATGTAATTATACTCACCTTATATATACTGTCTCCCTGCTGTTATTAGCGCTGCACTAGTGTTGCACCTTGGTCCTTTTGCTGACACTCTGCCATATTATGTGTTGTATATACTTTTGTCCAGTATACTTTCTGTATGTGATGTATGTAATAATAAAATAATGATTGGAATTTTAGAAAATATTCATTCTGGGATATAGACTCCTTTTTTCTACTTGTTTCATATGTATAATGTTATAAATAGTGATACTAAATGGTCCCACAATTGTTGGTAAAAGTTTATATTACGTATTATTAGGACTAAGATAAATACATACAAGACAAAAACCACAAAAAAATACCTCCTCAACTGGATTTGCATGAATTGGGGATAGAGCATGCCCACTACTGCTCCATACAACTCTATGGGAGTCATGAAGGAACTTGGATGACAGTTCTTGGTGGACAGGAGGTGGAGAATGTGGTCTACTAGCACTTGTCTCTTGACAAGTTCCTTAACTATCATGGAGCTGCGTGAAGTGGTAGTGGGCATGCTTGACCGTCAATATCTAAGTTTCTAAGGAATGTAAAGGTTCCTGGGGGTTAGATCCTGAAATGTTCTACCATTTTTTTCCTTTCCAGACTTAAACTCAGTTGGACAAAGTCAGGTGACCTCATTCTAGAGGTCTCAGACATTTCTGATTTCCCATGGATCTGTAGTAAATGTCTAAGATAGAGTAAGTGCTCCATAACTAGTCAATCTTATTTTTGCAGCTTACCTCCAGCAGGGAAGAGGCAGAACCATTAATATGCAACGCAACAAATTGGGGTTGATGGGTCTTAAGCCTTAGCTTGATCTTCCATTCTCTGGAGATGTCTTGGCGATAATGCAAAAAGCTTTGCCCATCAAATCTTGAGGCTGTACCTAATGATAAAAGATTTGGATAAAACTTTAGATGTTATCAGACAATTGAACATGTCTGCCGAAGACTTTGATATTTTTCTAGTCCTTCTTGACAAAGAGAACCCAAAATCATTTCATAGGAATGAAGAAAGCCCTCTCCCGTAAGGATACACCTACAATAATGGACTTACTGTTGCACATGCAGACTTGTTGTAGACTGTACTGTGGTGTAATAACGCTCAGACGGGCAGTGCTGTAAGAAGATAATACTGACTGGTCCAGTTTTATCACTTCATGGCAGGTACGACTTTTGCATTGGGCTCCATGACACGGCAGGTAAAATATGTTGTCCATGTGTAGCCCCACAGTCTGGTCCAGCTCACGTCTGGCCGCACTGATTTTCTCGGAAAGAATTTGAGGACTTCTAATTGAGTTGAAACCCGTTCCAGTCACCAATACAAGGTCCAAAGAAGAAGACTCCTCGTTCTTCTGTAGACTGGCCATCTGAATCTGTTGGCGGTCCATGGTTAGAAGGTTCCCAAGAAACCTTTGGAAACTTCTCCAGTGGTCACCTATGAAGTCCTCCGGAGATAGTTTTCTGAAACGTAGAACCAATGCTTGCTGGAGAGCTTCATCACTAAAACACCAGACATAGATATGTACCGAAGCTGTGGATGAAAATGTCCCATCGCTGACTGTGACATTGAAGAAGTAATGTCCTTGTTGAAGACTTTCAAGAGCTATCACTTTACCATCTGTTATTCCTACAGAGAAGAGGCCTTTTCTCATTTCTTCTTCGGCCAACCTGTACATCAATGTGTCATGGGGATCCTGGTCTGTGGCATGAAGCTTGCCCAAAACACTGCCATGGAAAGACACCTCACTACTGGTGATGAAGATCTCTAATGGCAGCACTGTTGGCGAGTGTCGGCTTTGGTCAATGACTTGAATACTGATAAATGTGGATGAGGATAGGTGCGGAGTGCCACTGTCCGTAACCTGCAAAATAATAATTAGAAATAAGTGGGGGCTAGTGCTAGTTTAGAGAACCCATGCTTTGGATATATGGACTCCTAAACCTAAAGTGAATCTTTTACTAGAAAATATATTTCAATCTTCTCAGCTCATTTTGCTCTAAACATGGTGCCTCCAGGTCTTTTTAAGCAATCGGGCACTATGTTTGGAGTCCAGGCTTGTATATTATATTATTGTCTGATTATTCTAGTTTTTCCACTTGAAGGACATTGTGGTTAATCATATTTTCTAATATGAAGAACACATTCTTACCTGGATCTTTAACATATACTTCTCCCTCACACTTTTGGTAAGAATAGACGTTGTAGACAGGAGACCATCTTGGCTAATATGAAACACGTTGTCCTCATTTCCTTTAAGGATTCGGAAATTGAAGGGTGGTCCATGCTTGGGTGAATCCTTATCGGTGACTATAAGCGTCATAACACCAGTACCGGCTGGAGATCCATTCTGAGGAAATGATGGGAGAAGTCAATCAAGAGAAATCTTTAAGAGTTGATGAAGAAGCTCGCACATACTCAATAGTGTCCTGTACCTGAAGCACAAGACTGTAGTTGGACTGTAAGAACATGGGAGGGTTGTCATTCACATCCAGCACGTGGACATGGACGAGTCCTTCACTGAAGAGAGACGGGACACCGTTGTCTGTGGCTCGCACCGCAAGGGAATATTTGGATTTCTGGTAAGGATGAAGAACATAGAAATATGTGTCATGGGGAGGAACAGATTTACATATTGGATGGTCTCCAGGAGAAGAAGACAATTAGAGATCATCAAATCTTTTGAACTTTGAACTTGTTAGCTTTAGTGATTTTTTTCCCAAAAATAAAAATTCCAATTGCCCTGAAAAGACATTTGAACACTTTGAAGACTCCAAATACTCTATCCAACTCATTTTAATCGCACAAACACAGGGATAATAATGTCAAAGTGACCCCAAACTTTATGGCGGCTTTGGCTAAACATGGTAATGGTTTTTCTTTCTTGACTTGTCACTCACAATATCTGTACAGTTTATTTAGAGATTTTTTTATTTTTTCACCCTATCTCTATTGCTAGATGTCCTCTCACTAAAAAGATTCACCCCAAAATGGTTGCAGCGCTTCATTCCCTGCTTTGGCTTTTATATAGGATACGATAGGATGTGCCATACTATATAATGGGATAGCTGCCTGACATTAAAGGGCCCCCGATCGCGCCCAAGGTCATGTGAGCCTTCTATGGCTAATGCAATCTTCTCAGAATATTTGGCGATTCATGCAAAATCTCAGATTGTTCGAATTTGCCGGGTCTAATTTCGAAAAATTCTGTATGAACTCGATTGGCTCATCTTGAGAAGCATTTTATTATATTTTGTACTGTGTTTAGTGTTAATATTTAATTTCATACTTTACATTATAACCAGCAGGAGATCGTATCTGCATTTTGCTAAGAGTGTGGTTTTTTTTACATCATTTTCATGTGCAAATCAATGAAGGATGGGATCTGGGCACCGTGCATCATTTTACATCCTCCAAGAAAGTGGTCAAAATTTATATACAGATTATTTTACAATTCCCATGTGCTGAAATCCAATCCTAATTTTGTACAAATGATGTTTTAAAGAGCCATCACTCAAAAGTGAAGCGCAAGGGGCCTTATACTGACACATATTAGTACATGGAACAAGATGCTTCAATGTGATAAGACGTACATTATACAGGCAGCATAGCATGTGAAGAGTAAATTAACCAGAACAGGACACACATCAAAGCTAAAAAGTCACATAACATTTTGAACCAACCCCTAAAAATAGCCGGAAGAACAGAACCAGACATGTCCTGAACGTTTCGGTGCGTTTTACTTAAGATGTAGGACTTTCAAAGTCTGCGAGACAAGCTCAACCACTTTTGTGCAGAAGATCTCACCTTCTCTCTATCTAGCCGACTTAAAACCCTTAGGTCTCCTCGCTCTGGGTGTATTGAAAAGTGGCCCAGAGGGTCCCCTCTCACAATTTGGAAGGTGACCTTATTGTTGCTTGGTCCATCCAAATCGACAGCCGATACCTACAGGAGAAAAGAAAATTTAACCAATGGAAAAAAACCACACATACAAAGCATTAATCTTACTGACATGAAAAGAACATGTCAGGTCACTGTCTCCTGCAATATCAACATACTCATCTCCTGCTGTAAACATTCTAGTGATAAGGTCACCACACACATAATAGATAAAGGAGGACCAATGAATGGTTATTTGTCAGTGGTAAAAAATAGCATTTCAGGCCTCCTCAACCTTGTTAGGTTTTTTCAGCTGATGATGCAGTCAGTGCTGATCTTCGGATGAAAAAAGTCCAACATGCTCGAATAGTATTTTGAACAATAGTGATCACTTGTTGGACAACCATAGTCATAAGGTCTCCATGCACATTAGATAAAGGAGGACCGATGAATGATGTTTCATCGGTCAGAAGAACAGTTGTTCGTTGGTGGTAATAAAAAGTCTCTCAGGGCTGGTTGACGGTGTTAGATTTTTTTCAGTCAATGACGCAACCAGTGCTGATCATCGGCCAAAAAGTCATGTTTGAAAGAATAATTTAGGATAAGGCAGTGACCAATTACTGTATTAGCTTCACCAAAACAGTTGAGGAACAGGTTTTACGGTCAAAATTTTGGCCAATTATGAGGTTCTATAGGCTCAATTTGAAGGTACTGGGTCCAACATACCTTGGGGCCTTAGGGTCATTCATGGAAAAAGTCCCAGGTGCTACCGCTACCTCTGTATTCCCTTGATTTTAATAATGTAATTTTGCCCACTTTAAAACCATTTCAATAAAATGTCACCACAAATTTGTAAGTCCTCGTAAAGAACCATAGCTGGGAACCCAAGAAGAATAACATCCTGAAAGCCCATAGCTATTTTATAGTGTATAGTAAAATTGAAGAATTATCTTATTCACCATCACAATTAGGTCACCCACAACAGCATCCTCTCGGATTTCGGTCTCATACTCCTCCAGGCTGAAGATGGGCTTGTTGTCATTTACATCGGTGATGTTGACCACAAGGACCGTGACGTCACTCAGGGGTGGAGAACTCGCCCTTGTGCCTTCGACAGACAGGTAGAACTGATGCTGGGATTCATAATCCAACTTTTTGTTCAAGTATAACTTGCCTGCGGTCGAAATCAAAAGTTTTTGAAACACAACAATAAGTTACACCAAAATGGAACAAGTAAATAATGTCTCCACACATTGGGATCCAGGATGTATCATCTGGGCCAAGAAGTATTGGGTACACTAGGTTAGATATTATCAATTTAGCATTAAAAAAAAGTTTATGAAATCAGATTAAAATCACTGCTTTCTTTCAAAAACAGCGCCACTATTGTAAGTAGGTGGTGTGTGGTATTACAACCTCCAGTCCAATGATTACACTTTTAGCTGTATACACACAACTCATGAAAACACGTGATGGTACTAATGGAAAAAAAAACCCAGCCACTTGCCCCTTTAAAGGGAATCTGTCAGCAAGTTTTGTTATGTAATCTGAGAGCAGCACGATGTAGGGACAGAGTCCATGATTTAAGCGATGTATCACTTACTGGGCTGCTTTCTGCAGTTTTGATAAAATCATTGCTTTCTCTGCTGCAGATCTAGCAGTTCTCTGAATGCTGAGCTCTATATAACCCAGCCCACACCTCTTATTGGCAGCTTTCTGACTATGCACAATCAGTGGTGGGGCGGGGTTACGTAGCACAAGAGGACTACATGGCATGACACAGCTAGTTCCCTAGTGATAATCTCCTGCTAATATAACAGTGATTTTATTGAAACAACAACAAGCAGCCCAGTAAGTGATACATCTATGGAATCAGGGTATCGTCCCCTTCATCATGCTGCTCTCAGATTACATAGCAAAAACCTAAGACAGATTCCCTTTAAGTACAAGTATGTTTTGTCTTCCCTTTGGTTATTACACGCAGAATTGTTTTCTAAGTAGATGGAGAATTCAAAGCTTTTCATGACATATTGAAATTAGTTTTACTAGAAATAAGACAAGACTAAAGCATAAAATAGTTTACAACAAGGAAATTATGCCTGTAGGGATTGAAGAATTTTCCAACGTTGGTGCCCGGGGTGCCAAAACAATTTGTCTTCCCACTAATTTGACCTAATTTCTGTAATCACATAAATCTAAACTTCTAAAAGTACAGACCACCGTACCTGTATCATGCAGAAGGAATATCCCGTTTTCATTCCCACCCAAGATTTCATAAGTGATCTTTGATTTGCCATCCAAGTCTTGAGTCAACTCGGACAGATTCAAGAGCTCTGATCCTACAGCCTGGTTTTCCGGCACCAATATAATTTTTTCAGGGTTTCCAAAAACCGACCGGTAATAACTCAGAGACACTACAGATACTGAAATGGGTTGACATGTCGAAAGTGGACGGGGCAAACCACGGTCGGTGGCACAGATGATCAACTCAATCACTTGGTCTTCCATGTTTTCTAGAGGCTTTTCAAGATAGATCACTCCGGTGTTTTCGTCTACTGCGAATATTCCATTGGCAGAGTTTTTGAGGGAATATCGAACTTCAGAATTGAAACCTAAAGACAAAACCCACAGAACAATTTTATTCTCTCTATGAAGAATGCCGAAAGGACCCCCTTGTCATGATGATTCCCGCACACAAAGACAAAGAAGAATTGTTCAATCAAGTTCCTTCTGGTAATTCAACAAATTTTAATTTAACCCCATTTTACAATTCGCCCATCGACATCTTTATTTTGACTGTCAAGTAACGTGTCATAATTATCTTCTATTACCTTCATCAGGATCTTTCGCAAAAACCACTGCAACAGGAGTCTTCAAAGTAGTGTTATCAAAGACAGTGACGGAGTAGTGGTCCATGGAGAATGCGGGACTATTATCGTTAACGTCTTCTAAATATAAGACTACGTCTGCTTGACACGACAGTCCTCCCCCATCTGTGGCCTTCGCAATCATGTGGTAA
Organism: Oophaga pumilio; assembly: GCA_009801035.1. NCBI lineage: Eukaryota > Metazoa > Chordata > Amphibia > Anura > Dendrobatidae > Oophaga > Oophaga pumilio. The sequence goes on from VIAB01000041.1 coordinate 124,688, forward strand.
GAGGGTTTATTCTCTCTGTCCAGTGGAGCCAACGTTGTAAGCTCACCTGGTGGACGCGATGAAACGGTAAATGGTTATACCAGTTACAAAAAAATTAATACAGATATTTAGTAGACTATTCCAATAATAGCAAGTGATAACATATTTATAGGATTTGCTGATCATGGGATCCGTCTGCTGAGACCCTAACTAACTGTTAAGTAAGACAACAATTGCAAGGACCACGATTCTGATATGCTTCCAAATAAGCACCACTGCCTTTTCGACACTGGATGGGATCTTCGTTGTGAAGATCACCTTCAGTCTCTAAATTGGTAGGAGTATATGCAATCAGACCCAAACATGGAATATTTTTTGACCATGTGTGCATGTTTTTTGTTTTCCTCTAAATAGGGAGACAGGAATAACCATGGCCAGACATTGTCCCAACTCCATCAAAAACTGTGTATTCGGCTTACTTTTTTTTCAAACAAATGGCCAGATCAAAGGTCGACATACACCTGAGATATCTGTTGTCCAAAACGATCTCCCCCAAACCCATCAAAACTTGCCTACTGTTTCCGAGTTCTGGCGACTTAGCGCTCATGAGAATAAAAGGATTAAACTTGCTGAAATCCAATATGTCTGATCCTTCTTTCCTCCAACATCAGGGCATTAGATGCATGGACACTGGGTGCATGCGTCCCAATATTTCTATTAGGAAATAGGGACAGACCTTGCCCAGTAATGCCCCCTACTTATCTAGGAATGCCCTTATAGATTTGAGATGCCCTAAATTTGTGTCTGAAAATTTTGGACAGGTAGATAGTTGTCCAGCCGAAACAAAGAATTGGCCATGTTGAAGTCTATCGTTGCTGGTCCTTTTTCCCCACAACTTCTGTTGTTGGGAAGACTTGTAACAACACATACACATTTAGATTCAACAATCATCTAATAAACAGTGATGGCCAAAATTGTTCCAGAAAATGAAGTATTTCGCCCAGAAGATGATTGCAATTACACATATTTTGTCATACACATATTTATTTCCTTTGTGTGTATAGGCGCAACACAAAAAAACAGAAAGAAAGGCAAATTGAACATAATTTCACACAAAACCCCCAAAATGGTAAGGACAAAATTAGTTGCAGCTTTTCAAAATTGTGGGTAAACAACTTTGTTTCAAGCATGTGATGCTCGTTCAATCTCACCTGTGGCAAGTAACAGGTGTGGGCAATATGAAAATCACACCAGAAACCAGATAAAAAGAGGAGAGGTTGACTCAATATTTGCATTGTGTATCTGTGTGTGTCACACCGGTGATAGAGAACAGAAAGAGGAGAAGAAACTATCTGAGGACTTGAGAACCAAAATTGTTGAAAAATGTCAACAATCTCAAGGTTACAAGTTCATCTACAGATATTTTGATGTTCCTTTGTCACCGCGGCGCAACATAATAGAGAAGTTTTCAACCCATGGCACTGTAGCTAATCTCCCTGGACGTGAACGGCAGCAAAAAATTGATGAAGGGTTGAAACGCAGGATAGTTCGGATGGTGGATAAGCAGCCCCAATCAAGTTCCAAAGAAATTCAAGTTGTCCTGCAGGCTCAGGGTGCATCAATATCAACGCAAACTATCAGTCAACATTTGAATGAAATGAAACGCTATGGCAGGAGACCCAGTAGCACCCCACTGCTGACACAGAGACATAAAAAAGCTAGACTGCAGTTTGCCAAAATGCACGTAAGTCAAAAATCCTTCTTGGAAAACATCATGTGGACAGATGAGACCAAGCTAGAACTTTTTGGTAAAGCACATCATTCTACTGTTTACTGAAAACAGAATGAGGCCTACAAAGCAAAGAACACAGTGCCTACAGTCAAATATGGTGGCAGTTCAAATATGTTTTGGAGTTGTTTTACTGGGTGTCTTAACTGTGTGCAAGGCATCATGAAATATGAAGATTACCAAAGGATTTTGGGTAGCAATGTAGTGCCCAGTGTCAGAAAGCTGAGTTTGTGTCTTAGGGCATTGATATTCCAGCAGACCAATGACCCCAAACATACTTCAAGAAGCATTGAGAAATGGATGGAAACAAAGCGCTGGAGATTTCTGATGTGGAGAGCAATAAGTCAATTATCTAAATCCCATTGAACACCAGGGGAGAGATCTTAAAATTTCTGTTGGGAGACGGCACCTTCAGATATGTGAGACCTGGAGCAGTTTGCAAAAGAAGAGTCGTCCAAAATTCCAGTTTAGAGGTGTAAGAAGCTTGTTGATGGTTATAGGAAGCGATTGATTGCAGTTATTTATTCCAAAGGGTGTGCAACCAAATATTAAGCTGAGGTTGCCAACAATTTTGTCCAGACAATTTTTGGGCTTTTGTGTGAAATTTTGTTCAATTTACCTTTTTTTCCCTCAGTTTTTTTTTTTGTGTTCCAATACACACAAAGAAAATAAACGTGTATAACAAAACATTTGTAATTGAGATAATTTTCTGGGAGACATATTTCATTTTTTGGAACAATTTCAAGGGTGCCAATACTTTTGTCTATGGCTGGGTTATGTTATGTAAAAGTGCTTAAACTGCAAATAAGAGATTCCAAAAATGTGGGAATGTGGATGCCTATACAGTAAAATCACAGAGCGATGGTTTTCGGTAAATACCTACCAGTATATTGGTCCAGTCGGAACTGATCATCTCCAAGTCCATAAAGTCCGTACGTGATCATGGCATTGTTACCTATGTCAGAATCTCTGGCCGATATTTTGAGGATAAATACGCCTGGAGGGGCATCTTCAGCTACTTTTGCTGTATAAAACATCTGATAAAAAGAGAATTATCTTAGCTTTTTTTTTTCTTGATTCTCCATGGAAGCAATTCAACCGTTTCAGGAATGTGAAATCCTAAACAAAGCTGAATAAGAGCGTCTGTTCTGTAATGTGCTGTTATTTCTAGCTGAGCGGGGACTAGGCTTCTCCTACTTACAGAGGGAAAAAGAACGATTCATCCAGGTTCTCCGTGCACTCAAACAAGACACGTATCAAGATGCTGCGGCTTATTATCAGGGGGATCGGAGCAACTCGCGCTCACAGCCCCTATCATCTGCAATTTTTGGAATCCGCCAAAACAAAAGTGAAATTTCAGGCACCGGAGAACTGGTTCCTCTTATCTCTTAATGTCAGCGCAAGAAGAGTTATTAAAAATGTTGCATCACAGAGACGTGGCCTTCCTCATTTGAAGCATGTACACTTCTACGAATAAGCCATAATCCACTGCGGAACTGTCCCCAAAGTCCAGGAATAGATGTGTGAAAAATACATTTTTGGGCCAACACTACGTTATGGTGTCATTCATACTGTTGAGGCTTAAAAAACTGTAGGTGCAAAATTGATTCACCGTATTATGACAAAAATGGTGGACATTCATGGATTTTCTTTTTAGTTTTCTTCGAATTTTTGTACTAAGGCTCCATCACTACTTGTCAGTTTTACCTAAGCTAGTGGGTGGAGAATAGTTAGTATGATGTTTCCTATACACAGTACAAAGAGACACAATAGATTCCTGCTTCCCCCATTTCTCTATACTAGCTTCAGATGTGGCATGAAAGACATTATTCATAAGTGCTAAGCAGTGTAGCTGTGAATCCAGAACTGCGCTGAGATAAAAAAAAGAATAGAAGCAGCAGTGTCTCTGTGTGTGTCGCTGTCTCTTTCCAACTCTTTTCTTATTCTTCCCTATCCCTTTTCCATAAAATTAAATTGTCTGCATCTCTATTCTCATCCCTAAGTGAAGGGTTAAATCAGCTTCATTGAACTGATCATCACAAATGGCAGGGAGAGGAGAAGAGGAGTCTGATAAGTGGAGAAAGAGTCATGTCTCTGAAATAAAATATATTTAAAGCTTCTTTCATTTACTATTGATTTATGGGAAAAAATGTAAACACCAGTCACCTTTTAAAGAGAACCTATCGCTTGCCACAAATATATACATTTTTTAAGCTGGTGTAAATGCCGCTGTTCTCTCGAATCCGGTGTTGTTTTTCTTTTTTTCCTGCTCCTCTCCGTTCCTGAGATATGGTCTCTCTTCCCTATATATAAATTTAGTACTTTTATCCAACTGGGCGTGGTCCTCAGGAAGACATGAATAGAGAAGACTTAAGGACTACGCCCACTTGGATAAAAAGACTAGATATATACAGTGACTGATGGGCCGCTGCATCTTAGTACCTGTCAATCACCTCTGAGAGG
>VIAB01000041.1:129479-142393 GCA_009801035.1 Oophaga pumilio
AAAATTGAAAGTAAATAAAAAAGAAAAGTCTTATTCAAAATTTGCCAAAATTATAGAAATATGCAAGTTTTCTATTGTTTAATTAACTTTAACAACACATATTTATCGACCACTTACCTGCTGACAATCCGGAATATTATCATTGATGTCCAACACTGTGATTTCCACATCAGTAGTTGCTTGAAATTTCCCATCAGAAGCCGTCACTCTCAAAAAATGTCTCTCTGTCTCTTCCCTGTCCAAGGAGCTTTTAGATAAAATCACCCACTGGTTCCCAACTTCATTGATGCTGAAGAGGCCATAAGGGTCTCCATCTGTCAACAGAACATTATATTTTCCATTGATGACTACTATCTCCACTGACGTCATGTAAAGAAGCTGCATGAGGCTATGAAGTCCAGGGATGATAGTCATACACTTTAGAGGGTCTACAGTTTTTTTTTCTACTTTTCCTCTTGGCTTAATAGACTGATTATGAGTGACACGAGATGACCAGATTTTCAAAAATTTTAAAAAAACCTTTGGAATTACTCTGTTGGCCATTACAGGTGAAATTTCACTCCACCTGGGCATCTACAGCCAAGAGGAAAGGTAAGAGAAGATATACCTGCATAATATGGAAATCTAACTTACCTGTTATGTAACATGTGACTTTCCTGTTGCTTTCGGTAATATCAATGTCTCCTGTTTTGATGGTTGAGATCACCTGTCCTGGTTGGCTGTTTTCAGCTACAGATCCCCGGTAGACCTGAGAGGTGAACCTTGGAGGGTTATCATTATCATCAGTGACGGTGACCTCTACGAGTGCTTCTGAAGAAAGACGTATTTTTTTGCCTTGATCTGATGCCACCACGTAAAAGCGGTAGACCTCTTGATTCTCGCAGTCAAGCTCCTTAAGGGTTGTGATCCAACCATTGTTAGTATCGATGGTAAAGAATGTATGGATCACGTTATTATCTCCTTTCAGACTGTAAACCACTATTCCATCATAGCCAGTGTCCTGGTCATTGGCAGTAACCTGTATTACAGTGGTTCCTGCAGGCAAATTTTCCATTAATGAAGCTCGGTAGACATCAGCTTCAAAAACAGGTTGATTGTCATTAATGTCCTTCACTTGAATGCTGACTGAGACTAAACTCACCAAGTCTTTCCCCAAGTGAGGGCAGTTGGCCTGAACATCTATATGGTACCATTTGGTTGTCTCATGGTCGACACCCTTCTTCATGATCACTGCTCCCGTGTGCTTATCTAAACTAAACACCCCATCTTTGTTACTTTCTGGGGTCGTTCCTTCCACCAGGCTGTAGACGATTGGTTCTGCAGCCATTGCTTTCACCAAACCTAATTCAGTACCTGTAGGCAGATCTTCCGATGCTGAAAAACTATACAGTGGTTCTGTAAATTTGGGTAAATTGACCTCTGTTGGCACAACGTGAAGATGAACAGGTACCAATGTACTCCAGTTGGGTGGTGCCCCATCCTTTGCTATAACTGTAAAACTAACATCTTTATTTTCCAATCCAAAAAGACTTCTCTTGGCTATGATAGTACCATTGTAGGGATTAATCTGAACCAGATCTTCATCATATTTATCTATAGAGTATGTGACATCAGCATTTTGTCCTTCATCAGCGTCAAAAGCAACCACCTGAATAATGGGCATTCCTTTACTTAGATTAGATTGGACAGATAATACATATTCATTTGCTATGAACATCGGAGCATTGTCATTCTCATCGGTGAGAATTATTTTTACTGTACAGAAAGAAGCCCTTCCGCCTCCATCCGTGGCCATGACTTTAATAGCTATGAATCTCTCCGTTGCATTCTCTCTATCCAATTTTCTTAAAGTTGCAATATGTCCTGTATTATCTATTGAAAACATTTCCAAAGCCAGCTTATTTATTATAGTATAATTCACAGTCCCGTAAGGTCCTTCATCAGGATCGTTTGCTATCACTTCAACCACAGTTGTCCCAATTTCTGCATTTTCGGCAAGTTCTACCTCGTACGAATCTTGTTGGAAGAACGGGGAATGCTTATTTGCATGGGTGATGTTGACATACACTGGTACAATATCCCTGTAGACACCATCTGAGGCTGAGACTTGTAAATAGTAAGAGACATTTAAACTGCTCCGACATAGGTTCGAAAGGGATATAACTCCAGATGCCTTGTTTATGGTGAAATGTCGATGGTGATTACCAGAAAGGATCAGATATTCCAGCTTTCCTGCATCAATATTATCCATGTCAAGAGCTTGGACTTTAACAACAATGTGCCCACAGTTGGCCAGTTCGCTTACATTTGCCTCATATTTCTCTTGCCTGAATTTTGGAGGGTTGTCGTTCACATCAGTAACGTTTATGATAACCAGGGCATCTGCGTACAGAGGAGGAACACCATTATCTGTAGCCCTCACTTTGAGTTGAAACTGACGGGTGGTTTCATAGTCCAGCTCTTGGGCGGTAGAGATTTCGCCCGTTTTGTGGTTTATGTGGAAGAATTCATGAGTTCCATCTGTGTCATTTCCTATAATGTGATATGAGACCTCTTGGTTTTTTCCTGAGTCTTGATCTGAAGCTAGAAGTTGAATTACGGCTTTGTAAGGAGGTAGTTTTTCCATGACATGGCCGGTGTAAACTGACTGTGAGAAGATGGGTGAGTGGTCGTTTATGTCCTCCACAGTAACCGAGACCTTTGCTTCTGAAAAGTGACCCAAGGCTGAGTCTGTAGCTCTTACAGTTATCAGATGACTAGCTTTTGTCTCGAAGTCCAACTGTCCAGAAACGCTCAGGGACCCTGTCTTAAAGTCTATGCTAAATAGACTAAGGGCCTCATTCTCAACAATATTGTAAATTACTCGAAACCCTTCGGGACTCCGAGCCTGGATGTGCAGTATGGGAGTGTAAGTTGGTACATTTTCTGGCACGGTAACCCTGTAGTACAGACTTTGAAAAACTGGGTTAGATTTGTTTCTGACAATGATGACCACCTCTTCTTCGGCTTGCAACACAATTTTACCATTATCTCTGACAATCACTTTCAGAACATACTGATTTAATGCTTCATAGTCAAAGGGTTGTTTCAGAATGATATCTCCAATCGAAGGATCAATCCAAAAATATTTGAAATCTTCTTTCAACTGGTATGACAGTTCACTATTTCTTCCATAATCTTTATCTATAGCGGACACTTGGAAAATAACATCTCCAGGTTCTAGGTCATCCTCCACAGCTACATAATACGGGGTATTCATGAATACTGGAGCATTGTCATTTATGTCTTCTATATACACCTCAACCTTACTTCGAGATACTCGAGGTGGATTTCTTCTGTCTTTTACTTCCATCATCACATCATATTTGTCCCGATACTCTCTGTCAAATCCCAAGCCTTTAGTCTGGAAAAGTCCAGAAGATGCACCTATCTGGAACTGCTCTGTGCAAGTAAGAATGGAGAAATAAACCGGCTCATTTATTTGGTTTCCGACCACATCTACCACCATTAAATCCAAGATGCGAGGATCATTTTCACTAACATTTACAATATAAAACGGCTTATCAAATTTAAGGTTGGTTGTTTGCATGTCAGTCACATTAATCTTTACTATTGCTGTATTTTGGAACATCCCATCCCAAGCTTTTACTGAGAGTTCATGGTAAGAGCTCAAGTGGGAGGAATCATTTACAACAAGGAGACCACTGTTGGGATCAATGGAGAAGGTCTTGTCTATGTTGCCTTTTACAATACTGTACTCCACCTTGGAATCTTTATCTTCAGAAGACAAGTTCAGGAGCTGCATATGGGTATAAACTGGTGAATATACATTGAGTTCATACACATCTTGTTGGAACTGAGGTGGGAAATCATTTACGTCAATGACTTGGATGGTAATCTTGGTTGGCTGAGAGGCATACAAAGTTGGATTTCCTGAATCATACACATGTACATAGAAAGAAAACTGTGTAGTCTGTTCGTAATCAAGTTCTGCCACTGTAAATATCGTTCCCATACTTGGATTGACCCTAAAGTAATTCTGCATTTCAGGGTCTAGGATTTGGTAACTCAACAAAGCATTCAACTCTGTGTCATTATCAGTAGCATGAATGATTAGAGGAGTAAGGTCCAAATGGGTCACCATGGTTCCAACTGGAGCATCTTCACTGACTTGACCCAAGTAAGAGGTTCGTGAGAAGACCGGGGCATTGTCATTCTCATCAATGACATAGATAAAGACTGTTGTGTCGCTGGAAAATCCAAGGGAGCTATAACTGCGTATTTTGAGCTGGTAAGAAGAGGTTGTTTCAAAATCCAAGTTTTTTTGAGTAGTGATAATTCCCGAATAGCAATTGATGTAGAACACTTCTTCCTTGTTCCCGTCTTTGATGTCGTAATTGATGGAGGAGCAGCTGGTTGCAGACACCATAGTGACAAAAGATCCAACAGGAACTGATTCACTTATCTCCACCACGTGTTCTGTAGAGATAAATTTGGGTGGTGACGCATCAGACGCTTTGACTTTTAGGATGACTGAGGCTACGTCCTGAAGTTGTGGTGTGCCTTGATCTACTACTAGAATGCTCAAGGCAATTTGACTTTTTGTAGATTGCTGCAGTGGTTTTGCGAGGGTGATCAGACCTGAAGATTCATCAATATGTAAATATCCTTCATTGTTACCTGTCAAACAAAAACAAAAAAAGTCACATTTTTACAGTTTTTTGATTTTTAGAAACAGCACCACCCTTTTCCATGGCTGTTGAATGTCACCTCCATTCAATTAGGGTTCATACATATGGTCCTCACAATTACATATCACACAACCTTATTCCTCTCTGACACCACTGCAGCCAATCACTGGGCTATGGTCATGACATCAACACTACAGCTTGTCAATAATAAATGGTGACAGCGGCAGACAGGATATAGTAAAACAGCTATCTGTGAAAATAGCAGCTTTTGATATTTTTAAGCTTCCCAAGTCCCTGGAATAAAATTATTTAACAATGAAAAATTCCTTTAAGTTTTTTGCTATACCAGGCAGAGTGACATTCATATGTTCAGCTTTGGGCTTTTGTGAACATGAAAACTATCACCTATTATGGTGCTTTATTAATTGGATTTCCTCCTCCTTTAATCCTAAAGATGGGGGCCTGTGTCTTACATTTGAATGGAGTGGTGATCATGTATGAGCATTGCTGCTCCGCTCATAGTTTATGGCACTGATGGGGATACGAAAGAATTTCACTACCTTTGATTGCCAGTTTAAGTGCGCAGTCCCAGACAAAACCACACTCGTGAATGGTACTGTGCCAGTGTGTGGTACTGTGCCTGTGTATGGTACTGTTCCCGTGTATGGTGCTATGCCTGTGTATGGTGCTATTTCCATGTATGGTGCTGTGCCCGTATATGGTGCTGTTCCCATGTATGGTGCTGTTCCCATGTATGGTACTATGCCCATGTACGGTGGTGTACTTATGTATTGCGCTGTATCTGTGGATGGTGCTGTGCATGTGTATGGTGCTGTGTCTATATAAACAGTGAAAGAACTATGGATTTCACTAGTAATACTCTGGTCAGCCCCACAGACATGAATGACTGCTGTTTCATTCAAGCAGAGGACGCAGGACCCAATTATTGTGATCCAAGGGGGCCTGGTGTAAACAAAAGAGGACCATGACCATTTCATTCTGCTGATGCTGGAGTTCACATAGAACTACCTATGTAGCGAGGAATGGCACTGTTATGGCACAACTGAATACGACTCAGCTGATTACAGGACAGGAATGTCGAGTCAGCAGTCTGCACACCTATCTACTATATTGCTCTCAGCACATTCTTTTGATTAATAAAATCCTTTGTCTCAATCGTGGAAGGCTGTTGTTTATCCGTTTTGACAAACTATTGTTCTGAACCATTCAGTGCATTTGCGGAACAATTCAGGTGATATATTTAAGAAGAAGAGTTATTCTACATTGTTATATTGACCCATATTCTAGTCTAAAACTATAGACTGGATTTGTGAACATACAAAGTGCTACATAAATTTTAGCTGAAAAATCACAGTAAATATTTTAACGGAATAATCTACCTGATTGTATGGAGTACTGGATTTTTGCATTAAGTCCTTGGTCCTTATCTGTAGCACGTACTTGGAGAACCTCAGCTCCAGCACTCCATGAGTCCAAAACGCTTCCTTCATATGCAGATCTAATGAAGTGAGGCGAATGGTCATTAATGTCTTCTACCTGAATGGTGACTCTTACAAAATCTCGCTTTGTTTGAGCTCCCTGATCTCGCACCTAGAAGAGAAAAAAAATTAGCAAATTAGTCAATTGAAATCCATTGATCCACTTAGAACACATTTGTTGTGGTCAGTGATTCTCTGGTAAACTATGTTGGAGATCTGAGCCTCATTCATGGGTTTTACAATTGTCCTTAGTGCTCCACAGCCAAATTTGGATTGAGTTACACAATGATCACCATGAGTTTTGAAAATAATCAACTTATATCCTTCCCTTCTTTGATTGTCTTATAATGTCCTTTGACCCATTATCTACTGTCTTTCATTTCTTTTTGTATGTTTATCACCTCCAAAGCTCCTTTTATAGTTGGCTTCCTCAGGTGTCCACTTAGAAGCTTCTACCCTGGTTGTCGTACCCATAGCCTATTTTCCAATGTGTAGGAAACTTTATGCACTCAAAAATACCTGCTGACATCCATGAAATAATATTTATGCCATGTTTTGTGGTGAAGAACACACAATCTACAATAAAAGACCCAAAGGTCTAGCAGCAGAAGACAACCCAATTTGGCACCAATCACTTGCCACTAGAGTCTACTTTTTGTGGGTTAACATACGAAGAACCGATTAGATCTGACTTACGATATGCCCTATGTGTGCCATGACAACACTCAAATTTTTACAATTAGGAAGGGATGAGGACATCTTCTGTATCGATGGAGAATGGGCCCTCAGAATCATCTGGTGGGCAGAGGAACCCTAGTCCAATGCTGTTTCTGTAATTCAATCTAGCTGGTTGGTTTATGAACAACTGTAGAACCTACCATAACTGTAAGAATGTGAATTGGCATTGACTCAAAGTCCATTGTATCTGTGATGTACAAGGCACCAGAATTGGAGTCCATCCGGAACATTTTGGAACTTCTTGGGTCTGCACTGCCTTGTATAGTGTAAACTAGGCTGGTCCTACTGTCTTCATCGGTTGCGTTAACTCTCAATACTTTGGTTCCCAACTGCACATCCTCCGGAACATGAACTGTGTAGTGATCCTGTACAAACTTTGGACGGTGGTGATTAACCAGGAGAACATTGATGTGAACCTATAAAGGAGGTATAGATAATAAACCAGGGTTCTCCAAGGTTATATACAGAAAATCAATAATCCACCTATCAACCAATGCATTCCTGACTATTCGTAATATAAATGAGCATGTAATCAATTGCTGATTCACTAACCTTAACTGAAATGATCTGAAGAGTAATAATTATATTAATTACAAGGATGATGACATACCTCATCCATTATTCAATTGTTTAGAATTAGTCGCCAAGTGCTCAAGTAGGGCTTGGCTGGGACCATGCATCAGTGAAGGTGAGAGTATAATGAGGGCATACACCATACAATGCAAAATTGTGAATGATGACTACTGACGAGTAGCTTTGGAATTTGTATTGGTCCATCACACTTCCAACTGAGGCTATTACTAAAGCCACATCTGCTACAGACTTCTAAATTTGGGCCTTCCAATACATAATTATTGCTATGGATGAGCGAATTGGCTTCATCCTGGGCAGTATGGACTGGGCCACAACCATTAATATATGGCTGCTGGTTTTAGGGATTTACACCAGTTCTACAGGATGCATGGTCCTCAAAAAAGTTCTGCAACCTCATTGTCAGGCATTCATGAAATTGTGGTTGGAAGATGATCCTAGCTTGGTGACTGGCTGCATATTAAAATGAAATATGGCAACATAAACCATCTCGCCGTTGAAATGTTCAGTAGATGTTAATCCACAGACTGTATACACGTAAATAAAAATGACATCATGAAAAATTACCTGGGTGCTTATTGAACGGGAGCCATCTGTGACCTGTACAGTGAGGTTATAGAATGATTTTCTGCTTGACTGCAAAGGTTGAGCAATGACCAAACCGCTTGTGCTCTTGTCAATGTCAAAGTCTAAGTCATCGTTGCCACCTTGGGACAAAAATTGGAAATAACACTGAGCTCCATGTAATCTCCAAAATGTTAGTTGGCTTCATTGCTCCTAGATATACTGTATATCATACAACTACTTTACATAGTAAGGGGTTGTAAGAGTAAACTTTACCTGTAATATTAAACCAACACTGAGTGTTCATCGGCTCTGTACTGATGAGCCCCAACATGTGGTTCACAGGATCGCTCTCCATGACTGTGAAGGCAAACTGTAGGTCATCGAATGCCAGGGATTCATCTGAAGGGCTAGGAGTTTTGATCCACTGGATGTGAAGTCTCACAGTGGAAGATCGAGAGGGATTACCACCATCTGTAGCTTTTACCTAGACAATTGACCAGAAATATTCAAATTTGAAGCTTTGAATCTCTATATTCTAATTCCAGGACAAATATGGAGCTCAAATCTAGGAAGTTAGAAAACTAATTAAAATATAACACAAATTCCATGGTTTCCTAATTCTGGACAACCCTTCTAGCAAAAATAGTAAACGCATCAACAACGAAAAAGTATTATATCCGGCGTTCCCCTTAGGATAACCATGATTTATCAAAAATGATACCAAAAATTTATGGTTGACCACATACTTATGAAGATTTCCTAACTTACCGTTAGTATGTTATACTCTCCTGATGGAAATAAAGCAGCGGAGGAAATGACACCAGTGTTGGGATCCATAATAAATTTTTCATCGTTTTGTTCCATGATACTATATGTCACATGGCCATTGTTCCCTTTGTCCCGGTCCATAGCTATAAGTCGGTAGATTGGAGAAGGTCCGGTGGACGCAACATGTTCTGGAAGTTGTACAGTGAACAGTTTCTGAGAGAATGTTGGAGTATTGTCATTCACGTCTAAGATTTGTATGACTACCCGAGAGACAGACTGAAGAAGGGGCGCCCCGTTATCAGACACTGTGACCTATGGGAAAGGCAACATATAGATTAGAATCTGAGCCAAAAAGATGACAAAATCTAAGCAAATCATATTTGAGGTTCTACCTCGAGAATGTGTTCTTCACGATGTTCTCTGTCCAGCTGTTTTTCAGTTGTAGAAATCAAACCTAAAGAAGGAGGGAAATTTAATAAATTATACTAAACTTTATGCAGTATTTGAAATTGGGTGAAATACCTAAAATATAAAATGCTGTTAATAAAGTCTCGATAAGAGAGTAGTCTCCAACTTGTGTCTCTCCATTTGTTGTGAAACTACAATTCCACATATTTTTGTACTTTCATGACAAGAGTGCCATATTTTGAACACCATAGAGCTAAGATATGATACATACAATTTAAATTTTGCAGGCTCCTTAGAAACAGACTACAAGCTGCCACTTTGTAGTCTGTTGCCAAGGAGACAAAGAATTGTTCAAGATTAAAGGTTTTTTTTGGAAACTTTAACATTGATGGCCTATCCTTAGGACAGGCCATCAATGTCTGATTGAGTGGGTGCAACAACCGACACTCCTGCCGATTAGCTGTTCCCGGTGTCGTCGGAAGGTAGAACTGCTCAATTAAAGAGCTGCACGGCACAGCTCTTTCAACTGAGTAGTGGCCACGGTCGGGTACAGCACATCCGCCAGGTATTCAAATCAATAGTAGGTGGATGTGTGGTACCTAACCGCGACTACTATTCCGTCAACGGAGCAGCAGTTCTGGCTGCTGCTGACACCAGGAATAGCTGATTGGCAGACATGCCAGGAACCACACCCCAACCGATCAGACATTGATGACCTAACCTAAGGAAAGGCCATCAATGTTAAAGTCCAAAACAATCTCTTTAATAAAACTTCACTGCTATCTTCAAGAAACAGCAGACCATCTGTATATGATGTGTGCCTGATATTGATATTTACCTTCATTGAATTGAACAATGCCAAGCTGCAATATCAAAAACAACCTGTGGAGAAGTGTGGTGCTGTTTTTGGAAAAAATAGCAAGGTTTTTCTAATCGTAGACAACTGCTTTACGGAGACTGAAGTTGAAATGGCATGTGGCTCACTGGAAAGACTAATATTATCTGAAAATACTCTTTTCAATAAGGCCGATCTACAATTTCACAGCCCACATTGTCAGCTATAATAGGATAAATCAAAAAAATACTGTTGCGTTACCTTACCACAAATTAGTTTTCCCTCCCTAAACGATCTCCTCTCCAATTTATCAAAAGCAGCATCTACACCGATGCCTCCACCCTGTGCCAGTCATTACACTGGTTGCCCTTTCACTAGAAAATTTAATTTAAACTTCACATTAAAGCTGACCGACTATAGTAGATGGTTCCCAATAACGGGGCAGCATAAGCAGGCTATCAATCACCCGATGAACAAGCGTTGTTCATTGGGTGAAATTATTTTTAAGCATGACGTGTGCTGCTGAGAACAATGGCAGTTTATGTGTACGGAATGATCTAATACTGATCATTCTGTGCGCATGGGAAATGTGGTCTGTTCTAAACATTCTATTAAATAAGCACCAATTAAAAAACAAGTAGCTGATCAGCAGTCATTTAATACCCAGTTCGGTTGTTGAAAGCTCTCGCCGTAACGTACTCACACTTATGTCTACCACTCTATCCAGGCTCTATGTTCCATCAACAATTTACTACTAAGATCCTCCATAATCTGAATATTAACACTCATCTATAATAAGCACTTCTACACTTGGGAGTCACCCCAATTTTCTCTTGTAATATCTTAGATGCAGGACTTTCACATCTCTTGTTTCAATTCTTAAAGGGAATCTGTCATCAATTTTTTGCTACTCTATTTGAAAGCAGGATGACTTAGACGCAGAGGCCCTGACTCCAACAATGTATCACTAACTGGGCTGCTTGCTGCAGTTTTGATAAAAAACAGTTTTGTCTGCTTGATATCTAGCAGGTCTCTGAATACTGAGCTCTGTATAACCCCGCACACACCACCGATTGGCAACTTTTTGTTTACACTGAGCATAGGCAGAAAGCTGCCAATCAGTGGTGGGAATGGAGTTATACAAAGTTTATGAATATGGAGGACTTCATTGACAAAAGTTTTACTAATCTTCTAGTGATAATCTCTTGTTGGTAAAACAGTGATTTTGTAAAATCTACAGCTAGCAGCCAAGTAAGTTATACATCACTGAAATCAGGGTTTCTGTCTCTACATTATGTTGCTCACAAATTAAGTGAAAAAAACCTAGTGACAGATTCCTTTAACGCATACCCGACAGCTCTTTCAAATTTTTGGATACAAAAAGGGTGAAACCGAATGCCGTGCCAAAAAGTGGGCGTTCCTGGGTGGGTAAGGGTGTTCCAAGAAGGATCAGGGGTGTTCTCAGGTGGGCTGGGAGTGGGACATAAATGTCCAGAAAAATTAACTAGATGGCACATGGTGCCCTGCCAACATTCCTCTGTTCCGGCTCCAGCTAGACCTGTGCCGATGATGTCATATTTGCTCGCCCATCCAAGGGAGATGGAAGAGGTAGAGTCACATGTTAGATTTTTCTGAAGCCCTTCATAGTGCTGTTTGAATATTGCCAGATCATAGAATCATAGAATGTTAGCGTTTGAGGACCTCCAGGGTCATCATGTCCAACTCCTGCTCAATGCAGGATTCACTAAACCATCTCAGACAGATGTCTGTCCAGACTTCCATTGAAGGAGAACTCACCACCTCTCGTGGCAGCCTGTTCCATCCATTGATCACTCTCGCTGTCAAAAAGTTTTTTCTAAAATCTAATCCGTATCTTCTCCCTTTCAGTTTCATTCCATCGTGCCTCCATGTGTAAATTAGAGTAAGGATGATCCCTGTACACTGTAGAGATGCCTCACGAGGAGCCATGTGCCGTGAATAGTGAGACTTTACTGTAGGGTCAGTTAGTTGGTCGCTCTATATTGCCTGATTTAATTATAAAGTGCTACAGAATATGTCAGCACTAGAAACCCAAATTTCGAAAAAAAAAAAAGTTGATGGTAGCTGTGCACCTCAATGTTATCGCTCCTCGATCGGGAAGTACCGGTCGTCTTTAAGTCTTTGCACGCTGTTCTTCGTACATTACTGAGTCTTGAAAGGACCCAGCTGTGTGGGAGGGGAGCATTGTGCCTACAGCCATAGTGAATAGCTGCTCGGCATTGCTAGCGCCAAGCTCGTGTTGGGACAGGCAGCAGGAGGATCAGCTGGGGTATTGTTATTTGTTAAGCAGAACCTTTCACCAGAGGTTGTTGGGTTGTTTATCTGTGTGAACGAAAGCCAGGAATTTTAGGGTTTAACCTACTTCAGACAGGAGAGGCAACCAATGCCAACGTGAAAAAAAAAAAGTTCCCCATGGTATATTGTTTACTCTTACAAATAAAGAATCTGTAGGTGCTGGGTGCAGACAAGCAGAAAATAGCTTTGCCTAACCCCAAATTTTCTCCTTCACAAAGGAACCATCAAAAATGTTGGCACCGATCCGCCGTAAGTTGCACACTTTATGCATTGTGTGAAGCCATTTACTCAGCGCAGCTGGGTATGCTAAGCATGCAACCTCTTGTCTACTTCGGCACCCTTTTAAGAGTTTTGCATTGAGTTGGGTTAGAGTAAACATCTGCGTTTAGGGCTGGTGGTGATGGGGCTTCTATTAGGATAGTCATGGGTGTAAAGGCATTTATCAGTACACAGCATCTGCTACCCAAGCTTCATAGCACTAGA
>VIAB01000041.1:144074-155552 GCA_009801035.1 Oophaga pumilio
AATCCTGTCAGCGATGATAATGAAGCTGCTGAAAAGTCTTTTGTCCAGAACAGGAAGTTTAGTATAAGGCCTAGTGACCCCTGTGAAAACTGCAAGATTTCTAATTTACAGATGGACAATAGAAAAAAAAAACACTTGGGGCCTTATTCATGAAAGTGTTTATGCCAGAATTTTTGGTGTAAACACCTTGAAATAACGTAAAATATTTGCAGTTGTGCAAAACTTTATCAACTTTTTCACTTCAGCTTTACTAAAGTGGGCGGAGGTGAGGCAGGACGGGGCGGGGTGAATCCCGCCCAGCAAATTCATCAAAACTTATGCCATAAAAGTATACCAGTTCTTGACTTGTACAATATTTTTGGCAGAGGCGCCAGTTGTAAGATGCGCCTAATTCATTAAGTCTTAGTGAATTAGCGCATCTCCCTCCAGCACGTTATGCATTAGGACTGTCGTGAAAAAAGCCCACATTGGTATCATGCAAGGCTTCATATTGACCCAACTTTCAACATGATAGGTGAATATCTTATGAGCTTTGCCGGGTGTCACACTCAGTTCAGCACTCCCAAATAGGAGTTAGCTGCAATACCATACACTGCCAATAGACAGGAGTGGCGCTGCTGAGCAAAAGGAAGTATATAACCTACATTCTGCACAGCAGGCGCTTATTTATTAGTCTCTCTGTCACTTTTAACTGTGACCTTCCCAATCATCTAAGCTTGTGAGATCTTTACGTTACGCAACGATATGACAACATTATCACTAATTAAAGGGACAGATCTTCAAATGGAAGCTTAGCAGGTCACTGGTTTAATCCCAAGACAGCTCTGAGGGGTCAATATATAAAGTTCAGCTTTGTAAATGTGATGACGGTGTCATAAGTTTTAACAAATGCAATTTAGCAACGCACCGGCCAAAGTCCCCAACAGGGAAGCTGCCATCTTTTGCAGCAAAACACCCTAATTTAGTGACACCAAGCAACCTAAAGGGTCTTTCCCTACTCATGAAAGGATGGAGTATGACTATGATTTGCCAT
Organism: Oophaga pumilio; assembly: GCA_009801035.1. Taxonomy (NCBI): domain Eukaryota; kingdom Metazoa; phylum Chordata; class Amphibia; order Anura; family Dendrobatidae; genus Oophaga; species Oophaga pumilio. The sequence goes on from VIAB01000041.1 coordinate 145,108, forward strand.
CGTTTTATGATCAATAGCGGTCCGACCTGTGGGACCCCAAGTTATGTAGTCAGTCACATACATGAGCCATTAAACGAGATATAAACCCCATAAAGTGATGGCACATCACTAGATTGCAGTATTTAATCACTTTATGATCGCCTGGGATCTAAAATTTGGAGCCCAGCTTTTTCTAATTTTCCTTGCCCCAAGTACTGGAGCTGACTCTATTTACTTGTACATAAGGGGGGCTGAAAAGTTTGTCATTAGACCCTCACCTAATTTATAGTGTTGGCACATGCTAGTAATATGGCATCACTTTATGAGAGAAGAAAACCCCTTTTATGGCTCCATACCATTTATGAGCGGTGCAGAGCCACAATATGGTGGTTATGTTACCCAATCTGGGCTCTTGTGATGTTATACGAATGTTCTGAGATGCTTTAAAATGGGCTCCATATGTAATAATGTGGAACGAAATGTGCCATTTTTCATCGGGGTAGCAATTTTCTTCTATCGAAGTCAATGTAGAGTGAAAGAAAGTATCTATGTGTATGGCTCCATGAGAAAATCATTCTGAAAGTTTCATACACATTACACTAAAGGAGTCCCAACCCACCAATACCGGCAGGATCGGCCAACAGTCGTATGTGTATGGTGGCCTAGGGCCTGATGATGATGTTGGGAGAGAGAAGGATCCAACTTGTTGGATTTCCAATGGCTGATACTTTTGTTCTCATAGACGTAAGCCACCACCGCCGGAGTCTACCAGAATCTCTCAGAGAGTACACAGGATCACTCGGCCGAGATAAACGTTCCCATGGCTGCCTAATGTGCCGGGGGCTTAAGACCCAACCTCCATCTCTACAAAACATGCACCCAACCAGATCCATCTACTCATAATCTTTACAATCGTCACCGTGCCCAAAGGATATATCATTGATAAGATGTAGTAGGTCAATGGTGAACCATCCCATAAGAAATAGGTCCTGGTGTCAAGTGATTGGCTTCAAAGTCATCTCCAAATGGGTGTCTTCTACTGGACTTTTGGGTTAGCTTGCTGAGTGAAGGCCTAGGAGGAGCGTTTGCGGTTCTGGTGGGACAGTCAAGCGCTACAGGCACAATATACAGTATATTCTCTCCTTGTAAGGCTCAGTACATGGTGAAGCCTGTGTAGGGCTCCGGAGATGCAGATGTATCAAACAAGACCCGACCTGCCGTTAGACTCTGCATCTTGTACAAATCCTTCAGGCTTTTGTTTCTAAAACACACATTTTACCTGCCGCCTCCCTCAATTATGTACAAATCCAGAAGTGAGACGTGAACACAGCAACGTTTGTCATTTTCACTGAAGAGTTTTTTTTTCTCTCCCAAAAATTGAGGTTATCTGTTGTAAAGCCGAGAAGTCAAACAATAGAGCATAGAACATCACGGCTCATCCCTTACAATAGTCTTTTGAGCACAGAGATAGATAGTGCCTGATACTTGCTGAGGGATCAGGTATGATTATGACAGAAAAGGTGCAATTAGCTCTGCCCTCCGTCCTGCCACTATCATCATTGTGTCATGTTCCTAACAGTAAACGATCACTCGTGAATTTTAGCCGCTTCTCACTTGACAAATTGCAAAGAGATTTTTGAAGCTGTAGCTCAACATGCAGTTAGCGATCACTCACACATTTCAGATCCTACAAAACAAGTTAATATTTGGAGGCCTAGACTGATTGGGATTGAGCAAATACTAATTCCCAAAAATCATGTAATAAGGAAGGACACTGTAATCTTGTTCTACTCGTTATAAAACACTTGGCTAAATTCTGTAATTTTGACCGAATCTACCTAATTTATTTTGACCCGAGACTGTCCCCTAAAGGAAGATGTCCGAGGTATGAAGAATTGGGCATATTGGATTTCAGCATGGCCAATAATTTGTTCCTAATGCTCTCTTCTTAACCTGCATATTCCCTCCCTGCACCGCCATTCGGTTGTGGTCTTCTTCCAGTCTTAGCTCCACTAGCAATAACTTTTCAGCCATCTAAAACCCAAGGATACTTTGCTGTCTGCTGCTGTAAAGGGAATCTTTCAGCGAAAAATGACTGTTCATACCAAGCACAGATGTTCAGTGCACCCTTGGTGTGGCCAAATCGGTCAGTGCACCTTAGCACCTACTGATTTTCCATCTATCTCTACCCTACTCTTCCTTGATTGACAGCTTTGGTTTAAAAGGAGCCACGGGAGGGCAGAGATAGATGGGAAATAAGTAGGTAGCAAGGTGCAAGGAACTGTTAGGCCATGCCAAGGGGGCACCAAGTGCCTATGCTTGGTTTGGACAGTCATTTTGTGCTGAACGAGTCCCTTTAAACACTCAGCTCTCCCATTTCCATACCCTGCTTCCTCTTCAGTTGTTGACTTTCTGTATGGGTGATCACACTGTCCACAGACATCAGAGGCCACAGACACAATATCTGTGGTCATCAGTAGTAGCACATTCTTACCCAAATTGGAAAGGCTGCTCTAAATCAAGTGAACCCCATATCTTTTGACACACAACATGCCCAAATTTTCCATGATTGTTTCCAAATATTTCAGATAGTTCTGGAGAAAATGGGACTGTAGGCATTAATGGTTACAGGTGAAATCTTACTTATATGAACTACTTGGCAGATCATGATAGCGCTGCTCCATTAAAACTCCCATACAGTTTGGATTTTTCTTTGATTGAAAGCTGTCCCCAAAACCATTGTGGCCTGGATAATGGCTTTCAATTTTTGGGGTATTCATGACATGGGCCAGTTCCTCAGTGAGTGTCAACTAAAGGTCTCCATACACATTAGATAAAAGTCATCTGCACCCACCAATTTTGTCAGGATCTGACGACCATCTAATGTACATGGAGGCCTCCTGACTCTCCCCTGATGATGTCAGGGAGGAGAAGGATCAAGTGATAAATTTCAATGGATGATCCTTTAGTTCTCTGGGGAGAAAAGCTTCTACAAGGGGAACAGAGAAGTCTGGCTCTCTCATAGAGAACACAGGAACACTCGGCTTGGCTGAGCATGGAAGAGTCAGAAGATATAGCTGTTGGCTTCAAGGGGTTGTCCTCTTTTAGAAGTCCACTGGTCCAAGGCTGAGTCTCCTCTGCTGCTCTCAGTGTCTGGTATTGGTTGCAGAGCTGATGTCACGTCGAAAGCACTGTCCATGGAGAATGAGCGCGTCAGAGCTCACTGATTGTCTGCAGCAGTCATGACACGTTGACAGCGCGACTGCCAATTATGTATACCAGAAACAGCACCAGAGTCTCAATGTTTGACCCAGGGAGACCAAACAAGTTTGCATTTTTTTTTTTATAATAACCAGATTTTTTGAAAGGGGCAACCTCTTAAGTCTTCTGGAGTTTACTCAATGGACAGTGCAGTGACCGTTCTTGGGAACTGAAGTTCAGCTTCCATTTGTGTGTCCTTCTGTAGGCCACAGGACATGATCAAAGCTGGCCATGGTGGTGCCAAATGTTGGACCCACACTGAACTGGCATTGATGTCTTATCCTAAATTGATCTCAACAACATCTTTACTAGAAATCTCAAAGCAATCACCAATGTCTGAATGCATCAAATCAATTCTTCTCTGGTGACCATCTAAGTTGTATGTTCATCTTTGAGATCTTTGACAACAAGCTGGACAACAGCTTTCAATGACTACCACCAGAGTTCTCAATGCATTGTCCAAAAAATAGGCTGCAATACTGAGGCGAAACTGGAAGCTTGTGTGCACCAATGAAAAATCTGTAAAGGGCTATAGGTAGTATTCATGCTCTCCATGAGGCTCATTAAGCATCAGGAACCTAGAAGTGAAAGCAACCTATGCAGACCCTCAGAGGTGGACACACTAAATGTGGTGCCTCTTTGCAAATCCTCAGGGGTGGACACAGATTAAATCTGGGGCCTCTTTGCAGATCCTCAGGGGTGGACACAGACTAAATCTGGTGCCTCTTTGCAGACCCTCAGGGGTGGACACAGATTAAATCTGGCGCCTCTTTGAAGACCCTCAAAGGTGGCCACAGACTAAATCTGGTGCTTCTTTGCAGACCCTTAGGGGTGGACACAAACTAAATCTGGCACCTCTTTGAAGACTCTCTGGGGTGGAACAGACTAAATATAGTGCCTCTTTCAAGACCCTCAGGGGTGGACACAGACTAAATCTGGTGCCTCTTTGAAGACCCTCAAGGGTGGACAGAGACTAAATCTGGCACCTCTTTGCAGACCCTCAGGGGTGGAAACAGATTAAATTTGGCGCCTCTTTGAGAACAGATCTTTTTCAGTCCAGTGACAGAAGCCACTTACTGCTTTGGAGGCAGAGGTGGCCCCCTTACGTCTTGGTCCCCTGTCTGACTGCACTAATGGTATGTCAGCCCATGCACCCCCAATAGCTAAGCTCTTGCTGAAATATATGTTATACAACCTAAATGCCAGACAAAGCTTACTATGCAGCCATCTCCTGTTCTCACAAGCCTTGCAGTAATGCTTCCTAGAAAGAGATAGCTGTAATATGAGAACGTCAAGGCCCGAAATGCATTTTTAAAGACGTCTTTTGTTCTACATTAATGCACTCATGAAAAAAGAGATGGGTTGCAAATGATCAAACTGTAATTTACAGTGAAAGTGTAAGCATGCAAGACAAACATTTTCAGCAATGTCACTCTTCTAATCTGTTTCATAGTACACAGCGGATCAGAGTGGGGATCAGTGTGCGGTTTTGGGAGTGGTTATGTGGAGGAGTAAGATTAGCAAGGAGAAGTCAAGGGTGCAGGACAGGTTTGTAACATAATGAGTCTGGTAGTATCCTAATATTAGCCTTTATTAGCCTGAATAAATTGCTGTCCAAAAGGAAATGTAGGGGCAGTGACCCAGATTCCAGCGACGTGTCACTTACTGGTCTGCTTAGTGTAGTTTTTATAAAATCATTGTTTTATCAGCAGGAGATTATCACCAGAGGCTAGTAAGCCTGCTGTCAGCTAGTCAAACCACGCCCCCACCACTGATTGGTAGCTTTCTGCCTATGTAAAGTGTACATAGAAAGCCACCAATCAGGGGTGGGGGCGGGGTTATACAGGGCTCAGCATTCAGAGAACTTGTAGATCTGCAAATAAAAGTTTTTAATCAAAACTACAAGACCCAGTAAATCTGCTCTCAGATTGGGATTCTTCACAATAATCTATTTTTTTTGGTGTATTGTCTATTTAGGGTGCATTAGGGTCATTGAAGGAAAGCCGACGGTGAACGGGGACGCCATATCGCAATCTTAGGGTGCTAACCTCCTCGGCAAGGTAGGGTAACAGCAAATCGCCAGGATCAGGTTGAGTCAATTTTAGCTCAATGTATAGGCCACCATACAATGACCATAACCTTGGAAGTAAGACTTTGAGGAACCCATTTCGGATACATTTGAAACATAACAAAGTCTCATAATGGCAAGGTAAAAAATAACAATTTGAAATTCTGAAAAAAGGAAACACTAAACCAAGTAAAACTTACCAGTGCTTGGGTTCATTATGAAAAAACCTTGATTATTTCCACTGGAGAAATGGAAGGAAAGTTTGCCAGCTGAAACCAAATCTGCATCGGTGGCATTTAGTTGAAGGATGGAGACATTTGGAGCAGAGTTTTCCAGTACGGAAGCATAGTATACAGCCTTGGATAACTGAGGGATGTTATCGTTGACATCTGCAACTTCGATGTAGACTTCAGCCACAGCAGACAGAGGAGAGGAACCCAAGTCTGTAGCACAGATGGTCAACCAGTAGCGTGAAGCAGACTCCCGGTCTAGAGGAGCCACTGACCGAATTAATCCTTAAAGATGAATCAAAGGTTACTGGTTAGTTCACCCATTATAGAAGACAGAATTACAAAGAGATTGACATCAAAGAACTTTAAATAGGGGTTTACATCCATTAGATGGAAGTTGGGTCTGTAACTATTCTGCCACAACTAAAAACATTTCTTAATTTCTCATATTTATTCTAAAACAGCTGATCTCACTGCAGAGCTGTGCGTGATTAGAACTAACACAATAAAGCAGAGCTTTGTCTCATTACAAACACATCTGCAGCTCCAACACTCTTCTCATAGTGCTGGCAGTTCAGCTGTACTCCCCTCCTTCCACAATGGCTACCTGGGAGAGAAGCTCAAGAAGTGTTACTTGTAATCAGGCACAGCTCTGCAGCAGAGCTAGCAGCACTGTAAACGGAGAGCTACAAATGCAGATGTGTTTTTAATGAATGAGGCAAAGCTTAGCTCTGCTGTACCTCCTCCCACAGTGACTGCTTGCAAGATGGAAGCTAAAGAAGTGTTAGTTATAACACACAGCTTTGCAGCTATATTGAGATACAAGGGGACCTTGCCAAGAAAAGGCTAACGCTTGGTACGTATTTTTCTACAGCGGAAGCCAATGGCCGAAACATTCCACAATGAAATATATTGAAATTACACTTTCATTATAACTCACCTGTCTCTTCATCTATGCTGAAAACTGAGAGGTCCGTGCCATCCTTTATGGAATAATGTATGTCACCGTCCTTTCCTTTATCTTCATCCTGAGCCATGATTGAAAGGACTTGTGTCCCAGGTGGTGAGTTTTCCAATACTGACCCGGTAAAGACAAAAGTTTTAAATACAGGTGGTTGTAGATTTTCATTTACATCCAGCACTTCAACCTCCACATGACATACAGAAGAATGTGAGAATGGGTGGCCGTCATCTGTAGCTCTGACAGTCAAATTGTAGAAGGTTTTAGTCTCAAAGTCAAGTTCTTTCTCTAATATCAAAGCTCCCGTTAACTTTTCCACGTTGAATATCCCTTGCTCATTGTTAATAAGGGAAAACGATACAGCTCCATTAGGTCCAGAGTCAGAGTCCTGAGCATCCACAAAGTACAAAACAGTTCCTACAGGAATGTCCTCTGCAATTTTCACTCTGGCCGTTACTGGACGGCAATATGGGGCATTGTCATTGACGTCTACCAATGTTATAACCACGTCAGTTACCGAAAAAAGTTGCCTGTCTTTTTTCGATTGATCTTTGGCCTCTACTTTGAGTCTATATTTTGGCAATAGCTCCCTGTCCAACATGCTCTTAACTGTTATGTCACCTGTGACAGTGTCAATGGTGAACTTATCAGTTGGTGTTAGCAGTGAATACCTTACCCGGCCATTGTCCTCTTTGTCAACATCATCTGCCTTTACTTTAACAACCACACTGCCAATCTTAGAATCCTCTCTTACCATTACACAGTATCCTGATGAAGGAAACTTCGGTTCATTATCATTTACATCCAACACGTTAATAGCTAGAATTTTCCAAGAAGATTTTTGAGGTGTCCCAAGGTCAAAAACTGTAATATTAAGAATATATGAACTTATGGATTCATGGTCCAATGGTGATGAGACATAAAGATCTCCAGTCTCCATATTGATGTCAAAGCACCCATCATCACTTCCATCAGATATGGCATAAACTAATTTGCCATTGAAACCAGTATCCAGGTCAATGGCAGTCAACGAAGCAATGGAAAAATTGACAACTGTATCCTCAGCCACGTCGATAGATCCTGGAAAATTGTCATCAAATTGAGGTGCATGGCTGTTTATCAGATGATTGTTAAATGATGTATCCTCCTCGTAATTCTGTTTTTCAGATTGAAAGCCGAAGGAATTTTTCATATTTTCCATTATCTTCTCAACTACCCCAGTTTCTTCACAATGGACATATTTGGGCGAACCTTCATTTAATATTGTGATATTGATAAATGTGGGCACCGCTTCATTTTCTCCATCGCTAGCAGTGACAACTAAGGAGATATGATGGTCTGATGATGATAGGTCATATAAGTCCCCTCTGATAGAGATTTCTCCAGATGTGGGGTCTAATCGGAACTTTTTTAGCTCATTGCCCGATAAAATCTGATATTGTACGGTCTGAAGTTCATCTACATCCACCGCCGAGAGTTCTACCACCTTCTCCCCAATAGACATGTCTCTCGTGATGCTTATGTTGCAGTTGACCTTCTCAAAAATTGGGGCATTGTCATTCAGGTTGTTCATGTTAACAGAAACATAAACTTCAGTTTGTCTACGATAAGGTGAGCCTAAATCGGATGCCCAGATTTTCAGATTATATATCCTTTGATTCAACTCATAGTCAAGCACCCTACTGTTAGAAATAACTCCTGATATTGGGTCAATTACAAAAGGAGAAGATTTTGGACTAAGCAGCTTGTAGCTTATCTTGCCATTGTTCCCCTTGTCTACATCAGTTGCAGAAACTTTTAGTATCTTTGTTCCAATGGGAGAATTTTCATTAAAAGTTCCCTCATATTTAGACTGAGTGAATATAGGGCCGTGATTATTACAGTCTATAAGGTCAACAATGACCGTAGTGGAGACTTGGCCGTCAAGTGCAGTAACTTCTAATCGGAACTGGGATTGTTCTTTTATATCCATATGTTTACTGGTAAATATCAAACCACTTTTGCTTATAAGTCGGAAATTATCTGTCGAAGTTTTCATATAATATCCACCCAACGGAACTGCAGGGTTAATTTTAACGGTAGCCACGTGACTGCCAGGTGGGGAGCATTCATCAATCTGGACTTTATAGATATCCTGTTCAAATCTTGCCATGGCATACCTCCATGGAGGGATGTAAATTGATTTGATGGGGGAATAAACTGGTGGCTTTCTCTTGTCTTTGGCTCTAAGACTTAAATTAAAGCCTTGCGAGTGTTCCAACCAGTTGATCTGTGCAGTGGAAACCACAGTAAATTCATTTTTCCCCACGTAGGACCTTAAAACTTTGAAGTAACCAAAGGAATCTCCATCTACAATCTCAACTGAATCAATACTACACCCTGGATCTAAGTAGTCCATGACCAAAGTGGCATAAAGGAGCCTCTCAGATGAATCAGCCAAGGCCGTTGTAACTGATGAGATGAAAGGAGGTTTCCTCAGAGCTGGTTGCACCAATACCTCCACTGAAGCTACATTCCCAAATCCATTGCCCTCTGCAATTTTTCTCATACGGTCAACAGCTAAAATTTCCAGTTTGTGATGGCTTATTTCAGTTGCATTCAAGTGTCCAATTAGCATGACGATACCACTTGTTGGATGGATACTAAAGAATGAGGACTTGGCGTTGAAGGTATAGTAAAACATACCATTCTGACCCAAATCGGCATCTGTAGCACTTATCTTACCAAGGATAGTTTTAAGAGGAGCATCTTCATTAATCGTAAATTTGTACAATGTCGTTGAGAAGAGAGGTTTTAGATCATTCATATCTAAAATTTGGATGGCAACTTTAGTCCGGGCTTCATAATTTAAGGATTTCTCAGAGGCGTGAATGATGAGCTGATAATTGTCTTTAACTTCCCTATTTAATAAGGCTGTATTGCCACTCCTTATCCTAATACGTAAAAAGCAGAAATCCCCAACCACCATTTCCTCCGTTTTAAAAAGTCCAGCTGGGTCTTCCGATACAATCCTATACTTTACGGTCCATTGAGGATCCTTCAGGTAAACCCCCATCTTTACATGACTAAGTACGTAGGTCTTAGGAGCAGAATTTTCATGGATGGTTGTGTGATACCAACTTTGAGTAAAACTCAAAGAAGAAGAATCTTCATTGTTGGGTCTTTGTTCGCAAGTTGTGTAATGAATCAGCAATATTGCAATAACCAGGGCTTCTTGGGTGGTGGTGGTAAAACCAACCATTGTGTGACGTCTCCCTAGAAAAAGAACAAAGACACTTTATAAGTCAAAATGTAGTCTCAATATGCTATCAAACATCAAATATAATATTGCATTGATGAATACAACTCGTCTGTTTCTTTTCTGAGAAGAGGATCAGTCTTGTTTGGCGAATGGTAAATGTGGTAACCAAGTGGTAAATGTCGGATGCCTAAAATGAATGTATGCACATGGATTCCTCAGCATTTCAGTACATACTGTAGTAGTCTATTCATGGTTCTATGGTTCTATGTTCAGTTGTAACCTAGATTGCTCATGTTGTACAAGAAAAAAAAATTACAGGATAAGTATCCACAAAGAGTTAAAATATGCAAAACTTTTAATGCCAAAGGCTAAAACTAAAAGAAGAAACAAAACAACGAGAAGGCTCACATTTGGTAAAGCTTTTGACTTTTTCAGAAACGGGAAATCAGCCAAGAAACACCCTAATTGTGGTTTTACTTCCTCAATCTAAATAGGAGAATGTTTAATAAATCCGTTTTCCTTATGATCCAGCTTCTAGATGTTCCAAAATGTTAAGAAATTTAGTTTTAAACTTTGGGCAAAGAGTATAGATGGTGGAATGGATCACGAAGAACCAGTCCAGCAGCCAGGTCAGTAGTTTGTGGCCACCAGACGGTATCTCTTTGAACCTCCAGTTCTTTTGTATCCATATGTTTACTGGTAAAT
>VIAB01000041.1:179859-201108 GCA_009801035.1 Oophaga pumilio
TGTGAGCCTTTTTGCTCCTGCAGAGGCAGTGTTTTCATGAAGAGCACAGCGGGGGTTATGTCTTGTCGGTTTACTGCAGTGCTACAAGGACATGCACCATATCGGCATAGGGGCAGGGTTTTCTTGTTAGGACCCATGCACCCAACCCAACGTAGGACAAAGAAAAATTTTTTTAAGATTTCGTTAATCACTGACAGCTCGGAGCCGTTGTAGCAAACTCATCAGTGTAGATGTCACAAGAACCACAGAAATTAGAGTTGCAACTTATTTTGGAAATCCTCTGAAACTTTTCAACTCTTGACCCCACAGACTGAACTTAAAGGGGTCTTCCAAGGATTGGAAGTGTTGCCCTATCCGTAAGGAAAAAAAAATATTGGCTTACTCCAGCAGTCCTGTAGACAATGAATGGAGCAAAGGTGTGCATACTAGTCCCCTCTCCATTCAGATGAGGCTTTGCACTGCTCCACTCTCAGCATTGATGGGCGTCAAAGCCACAGTTATGACTTTCAGTCTTAGGAAAAATATTAATTTTCCTTAATTATAAAATAATTTTTGAGCAGTCATCTTCCAGAAGACTCACTATTTATACATTTCATTGGGTTAGGCTACCCATGCACCTTAGGTAGTTGCCAATCAAGAGCTCGTTCAGTAACAGCTAAAAGCCCCGTTACACGCTACGATATCGTGAACGATATTGTTGCAACATCACTGGTTTGGTGACATTGCAGCGATGTCGAAACGACATTGTTGCGTATGACACGTAGTAACGATCAACGATCATTCGGCTGATCGTTAATCGTTGCAGAATGTACTGGATCATAAATCTATCGTTGGTCTCCCGCTGGGCAGCACACATCGCTGCGTGTGACAGCGGGAGACCAATGATCAGCGAGCTCCCAGCGCCGTACAGCAGACACTGGGAGCTGGTATTCAGGGTAAACAGCGGGTAACTAAGCGCCACGCGACACTTAGTTACCCACTGTTTACCCTGGATACCAGCGTGCTCGCTGGTCCTGATCGCTGGTGAGTCTGCCTATGTGACAGCTCTCCAGTGATCAGCTAACGATCTCCCAGCGATCCCATCCACGTCGGATCGCTGGGACATTGAAGCGTGTAACGGGGCCCTAACTCAACCAACCCAGGCTTAGAAAAGAGAAGGCTTGGAAGAAGCTTATCTCCCCAAGAACAAAAGATCAAGCAGCTGAAATCCAACGGCGCAATCTGGATCTCCCATGTCATTTGCTGTCAGGGTTTGGTTGGGATGCCCTCATTCATTACACAGTTGACGGGTCGCACCAAAATCCATGGGTTTAGCCAAAATAAACCTTATGTGTATGGGCAGCTTTCTTCAGCTTTGTAAAGGCCCCCATACACATTAGACTAAAGTCTTCAGAACCAATCTATATCGACAGGATCTGCTGTGCATCAAATGGTATGGAGACCTCCTGACTCTTCCCCGACAAATGAGGTTGGGCAAGAGAAGGTTTGCAACGTTGAGGCCTTTTGTTCTCCCTGGCAGTGGGTCTAACAGAACCCATGTGGCAGTGCATGAGGGACTCGGAATAGATAGTTGTTGACAGAACAATCATTCAGCCGATAACAACCAAATGTGTACGGGGCCTAAAATTAGTTAGCCATTGTTTTGTAATTTAGAGCATTTCTGGATTGGGATTCATTGGGTCCACCATTCATCTATGCACAAGATGTGGAGACTTTTATTCATCGGGGCAAATGCTCATTTTGACGCCTTAGCCCGGTAACTAAATGTCCTGGTTGACCGACCTCTTTAGCTATGCCCCAATTAGTTGTTATCATTGGACACACAGGACATAACATTAATAAGATTTAATAGGTTATTAGTAAATCATCCTATAAGAAATAGACCTTTGTAGGGTCATCTGGCCCCTATTATTGTGTCAGAACTTGGGTGTTCAATTGATGCCAGATCCTCCACAGATTCAACATTGGTAGTCAAGCCCCCGAATCTGTCCATAATTATCCCCAATCCAGACCTGAAATAGTGATTTATAGGTGGGGTTTGTGTGAACCCTACCCCTATTCATCTCTACCCTGTCAGGGCTGTTTACAAAAAATTGGTACATTCCCCGCAAATTCAGGACAGTTGTTCTCTATGTAGCTATTGTCCCCCGATGGTGGTTGTCAGACCTCATCGATGCTGACTTGTTGGCCGATCTCATTGAAATCAAGGAAATCTGCCAATAGAAATCAAATGTCTAGGCCGCCACTAGTTCTACATATCCACCAGTGTGAAATATTTCCTTACATCTACCCAGAGATATCGAGATTACCTGGGAACACAGAATCATAAAGGGAAATGCAATGTGACACCTCTTATTAGCTGGGCTAATGGAAGAATACACAAGTGAGTACAACACCATGAGCCTCAAGCATCCGGGGTGGAATAACAAAAGGCGTCCATACTGCCTGTATTTCCAGGCCCTTTTGTAGTATTTATTGACGAGAAAGCAATAGCTTGCACCAGCGGCGTGTTCTCGGACTTGTCCCCATCAGATAAGTGCCATATTCACCAATGAACTGCGAGACAAAACAATTCATAATGAGGAGATTATCTGTAGGGTTGTATTGACATAAGTCAGGGGTAGGAGTTCAGTCCTATCTATCCCAGCACACACATGTTGTGGCCTAGTATTGAGTCCTATACACAACCCTCCCCCACAAGCTCCACGGCTCAAGGGTTTTTTTCATTCCCTCTTCCCTTGAGTATACTTTGGTTTTCCATTGACCACTTTCACCCCCCCACTACTTACTATCAACACCCTTTTGTGATGGCGGGGGATGGGTGTCATGTGAAGTAAAATAATGGTATTTTATTGAAATCTCTTAGTAAGAGCTAATTGAGGTGAGAGTTTGTCTGGTGCACCTTGTACAGAGCTGTTACCGACGCCATTGACCACATCAATGCAGAAGAGCAAATTTTTGTGCCTTTGACAAGGATTCAATCTGGTGACCTAGTTCTGGATCTAAATACCCTGGGCAAGGCAACATGACTCGTTGGCATCCAAGCTCCTGGACACATGTCCTACCAGCCACACCAGCCCCTAGAACCAAGGACGTATCTATAACAGGTGCAACCGATCCCTGGAACCTAAGGGGACCCGAAATATCTCATTGGCCCATATGAAAAAACTATTACCATTAACAACCTGTGATAGTTGGGGGGTCGTGTTGGAGATTTTGCATCGGGACCCATGAGTTTCAAGTTGCCCCACTGCCTGGAGCTATATAAAATATTAGATAAAATATTGGTTCACAGTTACTAATGAGGATGGGCTGGAAATCCGGTGTGGGTGGTGCTGCCATTTTGGCACAAATCAATTACGACAAATGTATTACAGGGAATTTTTGCACCTCACTAGACAATTTTTCGAAGTGTCTAAAATAAGGGGCAAAGGCTTTGGAGAAAGGAACAAAGACCGAAATGTATTATTGGGGTGCGATAGTTTACAGGAACAAAATTTTGGCTGACAGTAAGTCAACTAAGGCATTATTCACATAGCTCACATATTCGACTTCCATGGCCCAAATATGGACCGCAATTTCGAAAGTGGCCGCAGATCTGTTACCCTGAACTTAACAGGCTGAATTCGGGTCAATAGACCTGCGGTCGGTCAAGATATCGCGGTCCGTTGATGGGAAAATAAAGTCGGATGTGCGAAACTGGTCTAACAGACAGCGTGCGCCACTGGGATACAATTAGTAAATGTGGGTCACTGTGATATCATCTGTGAAATCAGGCATGACAAATTTCGAAATCAGCACAGCTACCTCTGGATTCTCATAAATTCTCATAGACTGAATGAAAAATATTTAGCCTATCTACTGGCTAACTCGGTATGAAGATACACATCTTTCCTATATCATAGACTGAATGGAAATTTCAGGGATCACAATTTAGTATTTTATAACGTTTTACTAATATGAAATACAATAGATATGTGATGATTTTTGCCATTATAACCAACCATTTTTTTCAATATCGTGCATGAACGATCGTTCCCCATTACTGAGACAGGAGATGACAGTTAGTGCTTTAAAGTTCTATGGAGGAGGGAGGAGCTAGAGAAATACACACACATTCTGCTGTAAGTTAGTTACATTTCTCCATAGAACTTTATGAGCACCAACTGTCATCTCCTATCTCAGTAATTGAAAAGTCTGTATTCACTGAAGATGCATTTTACATGTGCATCGAGAATTTTTAGAATGAAAGATCAGCCGGGAGGAGAAAGAATATGATTTGTTTAATAAGATATATGGTTTCTTATTTTCACGTGTACTATTGATTTATGTGGAAAAAAATGACTGTTACTCTTCATGGCCAGCTTTACATCTAGTAGAAATCTTTACAGGTCGTTACACAGACATAGCGCAATATGTACAGAAGATACAGATACATAACAAAGTACACATAGAGAACATTAGACTTATAAGTACAACACATAGAAAGACATCTTCCTTATGCATTAGATACAAAGCACAGATACAGTGTCCAAAAAAATCCACTCACATCAGTCCCTGCTACCAGTGAAGCTCACAATACACTTTTCCTATCACTCACTACATATATATTATATATATAGCACTATAGTCAAAAAGACCTTTATTACCACCGACATGCAAGCATGGGAAGCTATAGACATAGAGCACTCGCTGATTGACACGTCCATTAAAATAGGTCATTGTAAACATCGCCTGCATTCAAAACCGACCCCTCTGTGCATTAACGTTTGCAGACTGACAAAGCAAGAGGACAAAACCTCACATGTCAATCAGGAGAAGTATTACTGTGGAAAAATATATCATGAGAATAGGTAGAACATCGCGTGTCATCTTACATATAATGGAAAGTTGCTCAAGTCCCATGATATGTTTTATCCCATCAAATTGGGTCATTATGACCTCGAGAGAAGAGGGTAATACTGTGCATTTCTTTACCTTGTATCTTTACAGTAAATTTATAGTTTGTTTATGGGACACATGGGCTTTGGTGGCAAATGGAGTCCCAATGGGTTCATATTATAGACCCGTAGACCCTCCATGTGCCCATGAGGACCGGTCACCTACAGGATACGGTATCTGATAGACCATGCCAAAACTTCTGTGTGCTTCCAGATAACATAGGAGAAGGTGAAGTATTGGCCCATTGCAGTCGATGAGCATCACCAAATTATGGATGAGTTAAACACTATAATATGTCCATTTTCATATGCCTTTATGGTAAAGGACAAGAGGCCGGGTTTCAAGATGGCTCATACATATCCTATGTAAACTAAGGAACATATAAAGCTCAACAAACTCCCATCTTGGTGTCATAACCAACACAGATTATCTAAACTCCTAAAGTATCTACTTCTTCCCTGTTGACCCCAAGATAACAATTTAACAACCTTTGCTCTAAACCGGAAGAGAAAGACCCTACAACAGTCCTAATAATCCTAAACGTTTTGATAACACTCGGCTACTGGACATTTCAACATGTTCTTATGTTCTTAGTGGTCCACTAGCTATATTCTTGGATTGGCACATTAGAAATGAGGAACTATTCTTGATAACCTAAGGAACATTTTTTTAGAATATTCTGTTATCCCAAGTTTTGCGATTTGAAGGTTATAAAATAATAATAATAATAAAAAAATCTAATTGAGTTACACCTCATCCATGTGTGCTCCACCAGTGACGACCATATTCATTCATCTGGCAAATGATCATTCTGCCAATATACATGTTTTAGTTAATATCGCTTTCATTAGGAGATGAGAAATCTGATCAGCCAAAGAAATAAAACATGACCAACTTCATTCTAGATGAAGGTGTCTCAACGAAAATAAAAAATGATCATTGTTAAATCCCACCCGACAAGAAATGGTTGATATCGTCCATTTTCATCCACCTTACTCTAATGTGTATGGACACCTTATGATTCTAGCCAACAACATTTTTTCCACATACCACAGCCACATCTCATAATTAATTATTATCCAAATTACCCATGGCATTCTTAGACATTCCTACCGTGTTCATCAGCTCCAAGACTTGTACCTCAGCACTAGACACAGTTGTCCTACCTAGATCCAAAATGCCTCTAGCAGGTTTAGTGAGTTTCTATCTTCCAAATTAATATTTTTTAAGCTTCATAGAAAGACAAACTTTGTTCAAGTGGAAAATTGGAAGTGAGGATTAGTCATGTTGTGCAGCCAGATGGTCTTCAATGTGCATCTGTCAAAGTTACTCTATACAATCCATGCTAGCCACACCAAACTAAGAACTCAAGCTTCTCCGAAAATCAAAGGAGCCACACAAAACTAGAAGACGTCAAGCTTCTATCTCAAACTTCTTCCAAAATTCAAGGAGCCACACCAAACTAGAAAAAGACCTCAAGCTTCTAGCTCAAACTTCTTCTAAAATTCAAGGAGCCACACCAAACTAGAAGAAGACATCAAGCTTCTAGCTCAAACTTCTTCCGAAATTCAAGGAGCCACACCAAACTAGAAGAAGACATCAAGCTTCTAGCTCAAACTTCTTCCAAAATCCAAGAAGCCACACCAAACTAGAAAAAGACCTCAAGCTTCTAACTCAAACTTCTTCCAAAATTCAAGAAGCCACACAAAACTCGAAGAAGACATCAAGCTTCTAGCTCAAACTTCTTCCAAAATTCAAGGAGTCCACACCAAACTAGAAGACCTCAAGCTTCTAGCTGTAACTTTTTCCAAAATCCTAGGTGATCAATTCTTGTAGGGTGCTTAAGCCTGGAGCTAAGACTTTCCACAAACCTTAAGAATGGCAGTGTTATGTGTAATGAAATCATTAAAGTCTTTACTTAAGCTCCTTTTCAGTGTTTTTGCATTTCAAACCCGGGCATCCTTCAGCGCCATAGGACTCCCACCAACCCTAATAATGACCAATTTATTTCTCCTTTTTTCCTGGTCTTCTCTCCCTTCTGCCTTCTGGCATCGTTCCATTGTTTGACCTTCTCTTTTGTTATCTCTTTGTTCTGTAATACTCTTTTTACTTTTTGACCTACTGTAAGTTCCTGTTTGAATGCTTTTTTTTTCCACGTGCGCTACAGCTAACTCTTTCATATCCCAACGTCTGTAACTTTCTGCAAATATAAAAAAAAAATCACTTACCGTAAGGGGTTTGACTTTTGTTTTTTGGGGTCAATTAGGCCTTGGCAGTCATAGACAGGGGGTGTCTGACTCCCCTAAGATGCAGGAAAGTCCACTGCTCCATGTCTTTACTGAATGGAGATACGCCTGGTGTATTAGTAAGAGTGTCCTACCCTGGAAGCCGAACAGGTAGAAGCACAGGGCTAGCAAGCAGGAGAGGTGTGTCCTGAGAGCCCAGCTCCTGTCAGACAGGCTAGGGTAGAGGAGGAGGAGGAGGAGGGAGTGATTCTCTCCCCCAAGGTGAGGGATTGTGACAGAGCCAAATCCTAGATCTGTATGCAGATACTTATATTCACTGCAGCAATTACAGTGGGGGAAGCGTGAGCCATTGTTACAAACAGTGCAAAAAAAAAAATACTACTTTTCTAATGAAAATCGCATTAATCAGTGTAATATACACCATGCACTGAAAGTATTGCAACCTGACGCAACTCACCTGCATAAAACTGGTTGACATGTCGTATGACTGTGCAGATCTAAATTTGCAGGTCTAATGATTTCTGGCTGTACTGCTGGTGGAGTCATTAGGGCCTTTCTATTTCTTTGAAGCAGGCCATAGATACACATCATAAATGTCTACAAAAACATGGGCCATGCATGCAGTGAATACGGTAAGTCTGTAAGACAGTGTTCACACCACCAAAAGACTGAAACATAGAAAAGCACAGTAAAACAAATGTATAAAAATACTTTGTTGTAAAGAAATAACAGTAAACAGCAAGTACTAGTAAAAAGATGATAAAAAACAGGGTATTTGGTTGATACGTTTTTTGCGAAGCCGCTCTCCCAAACGTCAAGGTAACCCATATCAGAGCAGTCCCTAACTGATGTATTAAAAATCTGGTCATGTGTATAGTACCTATATGAGCAGGATTCAGACAGGTAATGTCTGCAGAGGACGGACTTTATGTGCATGGCCCACAAGGGAAGGGTGGAAAACCTCCCTAATCTTGCAAAAACAAGAAACCAATTGAATACAAAAACATGGGCCATGCACACAGTGAACAAGTCTGTAGGACAGTGTTCACACCACTAAAAGACAAAAAGCACAGTAAAACAAACATCTAAAAATACTTTGTTGTAAAGAAATAACAGTACACAGCAAGTGCTAGTAAAAAGATGATAAAAAACGGGGTATTTGGTTGGTACGTTTTTTGCAAAAAATGTATACTAAGCCGCTCTACCAAACGTCAAGGTAACCCGTATCAAAACAGTCCCTAAATGATGTATTAAAAACCTAGTCATGTGTATAGTATCTATATGAGGAGGATTCAGACATCATAAATGTCGCCTGATTTTGAACATTTGAACAATCGGTTTTGATGCCAAAATTAGGAACCGCTTAGTCTGGAATATGATGGTCAATTCGTTCATAAAAACGACCTAAAGGATGATTGATTATCCCTCCCCACTTTGATAGTCAGGAAAGAGGGACACATACAGCGACACCCGTTTACGCTAAGCCATTTCCAGAACTTCGTCCAGTCCTATATATGCAACCACACAGAAATATTACTCGTAGTGAAACTCATTAGAGATCTCACACAGTACGATACCCCTTTCATGACCTCCACATTGCCCACCATACACAGTACGATACCCCTTTCATGACCTCCACATTGCTCACCATACACAGTACGATACCCCTTTCATGACCTCCACATTGCCCACCATACACAGTGCGATACCCCTTTCATGACCTCCACATTGCCTACCATACACAGTGCGATACCCCTTTCATGACCTCCACATTGCCCACCATACACAGTACGATACCCCTTTCATGACCTCCACATTGCCCACCATACACAGTGCGATACCCCTTTCATGACCTCCACATTGCCTACCACACACAGTATGGTGCCCCTATAGTCCTTAAGGGACCAACATACAGAATGATGACTCTAAAGTGAAAGATACACAGTATGAAGCCTCCACATTGCCCCCACGCACAGTATCATGTCCCCATAGTGCCCACCAAACATAGCATGATTCCCTCACAGTATGAAGCCCCTACATAGTCCCAACACACAGTATGATAACACCACAATTCCCCGCAACACAATATGATGCTCTCACAGTACTGCCACACAATATAATGCACCCCCACAAAGTATGATGCCTCCACATTGCCCCATGCACACTATCATGTCCCCATAGCACCCTCCAAACATAGTATGATGCCCACAGTCTCCTCACATTATGCTGCCCCTACATTACCCCAACACACGGTATAATGACACCACATTGCCTCACTACACAATATGATGCCCTCACCGTCCTGCCACACAATATAATGCACCGCACACAGTATAATGCCCCCACAGTTCCCCCACACACAGTGTGATGCCTCTAGTTATCCACACAAAGTAGAATGCTCTCACAGTATGAATCTCCCACCCAAGTAGTCCCCACTCAAGTGTCCCATTTGCCTGTGTGTCCTGATTTTCTGCTGAGCTGCACTCCGCCTGCCAGTCACATGATCTGAAGGTCCTTTCAGGTTCTTCAGTCTATACCGAGATGGAATGGTTGGGTGGTGACTGGTGATCTGTTGGCTCTCTGCTGTTTTTCAACTGTGTCTGTGCCACGCCACAGATATAGTTGAAGTCAGGACATACTGCCAACCTCCTGAGACAATAGAACAGCTCCTTAAATTAGTTATGATTCAGTATTTTCTAGAAGATCCATGTCTTATGTGTAAGTGTAACAGGGTCATACTAACCCAAAATGGCCCTTAAGTATCCAGGTATCTTGGAGCTCCTCTGGAATATCAATCAACATGCAATTAAATAAAGTCTGCTGACCTCTCTCTATGCTGTCTTTCTTTCTTTTCTTTTGAAATACTGACTTGTACATGGGTGTAATGTTATTGTCTGCTCCCCTGCATGGTTCCCCCTCCATCTCCAAGCAGGGACGCCGGCATACTCACTGCCCTGGTCAGGTGGCATGGTCCCCTGCATGCTCTCTGGTTCCTGGTTTGTGTGCACGCTGCACTTTCCGGCGGCGCACCTAGTGCACCTGCGCATGGTCCCCTGCTCTTAAAAGTGGAAGTGCGCGCATATAGTAAAATGCCCTTAGCCTGTAGTTTGTTTGTGACCTGCAAGATGTCTCCTGGCCAATAGCTGGGAGGCATTTTGTATAAAAGACTCCCGCCCCTTTAGGGAATCGTCAAGCAACACGTTTAGTCATTAGGTAGTATGGTGTTCTACCAATGCAGTTGTGAGGTCCCTTGTCCTTGTGTGGCCAGTGTCCTGATTCCGAATCCCAGTCTTAGTGCGGCCAGTCCTGAACCCGAAGGCCCTGGTCCTGGTAAGGCCAGTCCTGAACACGAAGTCACTGATCCCGTTGTGGCCAAGGTCCTGAACCCAAATCCCTGGTCCTTATGCCACTCTGTATTATCCCTATACTGTGACATCACTGTGTTTATTATCCCTATACTCTAACATCACTGTGTTTCTTAGCCCTATACTATGACATCACTGTGTTTACTATCCTTTAATGTGACATCACTGTGTTTACTATCCTTTACTGTGACATCACTATTCCTTATCCCTCTTCTATGACATCACTGTGTTTATTATTCCTGTAGTGTGACATCACTATGTGCATTATCTCTACCACAGTGTGTATTATCTATTAATTGTGACATAATTGTGTTTCTTATCCCTGTACTATGACATCACAGCTTATTATCTCTGTACTGTGACATCACTGTGTGTATTATCCCTGTACTATGACATCACTGTGTTTATTATCTCTTTATTAGATCTGTACTGTGTTTTTTATCCCTGTTCTGTGACATCACTGAGGTTATAGTCTCTACAGTGTCATCACTGTTTATTGTCTCTGTACTGTGACATCACAGTGTTTATTATCTCTCTACTATGACATCACTGTGTTTACTATCTCTCTACTGTGACATCACTGTGTTTACTATCTCTCTACTGTGACATCACTGTGTTCATTATCTCTCTACTGTGACATCACTGTGTTTATTATCTCTCTACTGTGACATCACTGTGTTTATTATCTCTCTACTGTGACATCACTGTGTTCATTATCTCTCTACTGTGACATCACTGTGTTCATTATCTCTCTACTGTGACATCACTGTGTTTATTATCTCTCTACTGTGACATCACTGTTTTTTAACCCTCTACCATGACTACAAAGTGTTTGTAATCCTTGTACAGTAAGTTCACATTTTGTTATGATCCCTGTATTGTGACATTGCTGTATTTATTCTCCCTGTACTGGGACATTACTGTATTTTTAATCCTTGCATTGTGTCTTTATTGTGACATCACTGTGTTGATAATCTCTGTGATGTGACTTCACTTTATGTATTATACCAGGACTGTCTCATCACTGTGTTTATTATCCCTGTACTCTGTGATATGTTTATTTCCCCTGTAATTTGTGTACATTGAATCTTTTCCCTTTAGGTCCCCATACTCACATTACAGAAAAATTATCCAAGTCTGCTTTTTTCAGCAGGTCTGGATGACCATCTAATTCAATCTTTCCCAAACTCCAGTCCTCACGGCCAACAGAGCATGTTTTTCAGGATTTTTCTTAGTACAGGTGAGAGAACCTGAGGCAATTCCTAATGTCTTGGTAATATTTCCATCACCTGTGCAATCCTAAGGAAATCCTGAAAACATGATCTGTTGGGGGCCCTGAGGACTGGAGTTTGCGAAACACTAATCTAATGCACATGAGGTCCTCTAGACCCTTGAGCAACCTACTTTCCTCCCCCATCAAAAACATATGCACATTCAGTCGACATGAGCATGCATCTGTACGAAGGTCCTTTAGCTGGGGACCAAATGAGCTTTCAGCATCTCCATTCATATGTTGCCTTTGGTCAGGTTCAAACCAAGGACCCCAATGCTTCAAAGAAACAGTACGCCTTCCGAAACCTTGAGGGATTCCAAGGTTTCTCCAGTATTGAAGGTGTTTTTAATCTCGACACAAGCGCAAAGGTCATCCTCTTCCTCCCAAAACCTCCTTTTAGTAACTTTATTTTTTAACTGTTGAGTTGTCATACACCAGCCCTGCTATCTGCCATTTTCTGCCTACACAAATGACCAACTCTAGTTATCTGCAAACATGTTTGTGTGCAAAACACCACACACCGTGGTATTATTATCATGGAGGTTTAAGGTACCACACCTAACTTCTTAATATTGTGCCAGTAGGAAATAAAACCAAGTAGACAGCAGATGGATGGAAATCTCAAGATTCCTTAATTGTTTGGAAGCTTCAGATATTAATGTCTACTCATGGCTCCTGTATTATCATGCCATAAGTAAAACTTGGCTCCAGGTTGATAGCCATATCACTGCCACCAGTGGCGTAACTAGAGTCCTATGGGTCCCCAGACAAAGTCTGGGACTTGGCCCCTGTCTCTCCCACCTGAATGTTGCTTAGTTGCGTGGGCCCCAGTAGCGTTGATAGAGTCTGTGTTAGATGCCTAGTGATGAGTGAATGTGCTCGGGAAAAGTCTTATCCAGGTGTTATCCCAGTATCTTGGAAGTGCTCATATATTATGTTCGAGTCCCTGCTGCTGCATAATATGCGGCTTTTAGCCTCAGCACACTTGGGGATTCCCTAACAAACAAGCAATCCCCGCATGTTTTCAGGCCATCTAACAGCCACAAATCATGCAGCTGCGGGGACTCGAACATAATAAACGAGCACGCCCAAGACACTCGGATAACACCCGAGCATGCTCACATTAGACGTTATCCGAGCACGTTCGCTCATCACTAATGCCAATACTAATCTACTATATAATCGTCTAATTCTGTCTGTCTGTCACGGAAATCCAGCATCACTAATTGGTCGCGCGCGACCGGACGCGACCACCCACCTCTCTGCTCTCATCCGGAATGGATGTGGGTGTTGCTGGGGGAGTGGTGCGGGCACGCCCCTTGGATACCCGACCGCGGCCTTAGCAACGTCACAGGGACTGTCACAGAACCTGTGTTAGAGAGCAAATGTAGGGGAAAAAGAGCAAATGGAGGGGAAAATAATTATTGCGGCGTGAGCCACGACGGGAAGCAAAGAAGAGGACATCTTCGCTAGAAAATGGGAGGCCCCGGACCGGACCGCGACACTCATCGGACCGGACCTCGGACCGCCCCTGGGTGAGTATAATATAACTCGTTTTTCTTCTCTTTCAGGTAACATCGGGGGCTTATCTACAGCATTACAGAATACTGTAGATAAGCCCCTGATGGCGGTGGCCGCATCTTATAGTCGAAAAATGGGGTGACAGATTCTCTTTAAAAATGGATACTACGGATGAAAAAAAAAAAGAAACGGATGTGTGAATGTGCCCTAGATGTTAATTTGTTTTCCTGTTGAGTATTTGGTGAGTTTTTTAGCTCAGTGTTTGTAAGCCAAGACCAGGAGTAGGTGAAAAATACAGAAATGGTGACGTGTTTCTATTATACTTTTCCTCTGACTGTTCCACTCCTGGTTTTGGCTAACAAATACTGAGGTAAAAAACTCACCAAATACTGAATGTGTGACTGTGGCCTAAGACTTCCTTAGTCAGCTTGCAGTCTCCACAATGAGAACACTACCCAACTAGACCGACAACCAGGTCACTCACCAAACCAACCAGCACACCAACCATACCGCTTACTGCAAATCTCTTTTTTTGTCTTATATCCTTAGTCATGTTGCAAGGTATTTTCTACTGCATCTAAGAGCACCATGATGTCAGGACAGAGACCCTGATTTCAGTGATGTGTCACTTACTGGGCTGCTTGCTGCAGTTTTCAAAAAAGCACAGTTTTCTCAGCTGCAGATCTAGCAGTTCTCTGAATGCTGAGCTCTGTATAACCCCGCCCACATCACTGATTGGCTGCTTTCTGTGTACATAGGCAGAAAGCTGCCCATCATTGGTTCATACAATGCTCTTGAATATGGCAAACTACATGGCAGTAGGTATACCAGTCCTATAGTGATAATGTCCTGCTGATGAAACAGTGATTTTATAAAAAATACAGCAAGCAGCCCAATAAGTGACACATCACTGGAATCAGGTTCTGTATCTCTTTATTATTCTGCTCTCAGATTACATGGTGATTACCTTTAAAGGGTCAGACAATGATTTATAGAGTGTGTATACCAATATATGGCTTTAAAGAGACCCATTTCTTTCGCCTAGTGGGGAGCTAATTCGCATACCCTTTCCCCAGAAACCTTTGCCTGGCCTATAAGACTTCACCAGCTAGTGGTCTCCACAAGTAAAAGCTGTCTTCCACCTCCTAGATCAACTTGCATCTCGAAGATTCCCCAACAGGATGCGACTTGAGGCTATTCCACTGACAGAACACAGGGGGCAATTTCTATGACCATAACTTTACAAAGCTAAGGCGATTCTTAAAACATAACCTGTTAGACAGGTCCGAGTGTGGACCACGAAGCACGGATTGGCCGCAGGTCTCCTGACCTGAGCTCAGCAGTTTCACATATGCCTCTGAGGCTGTTGAGTTCAGGTCAGGATGAGCACTTGGCTTGTGAATGTTAGATGTGTGAAACCAACAGTTAGGAGGACTTAGGGCGGGTGCAGATGGCCGTATATTCTCTCATCCGAGAGAATCGGACTGATTATGCTAATCACACTCTGATCAGACTCAGATTAGAGTGTGATCATTGTGTGATCCGATTCTTCATCTTCTCCACTCAGTGCGCGGAAATCAGCCTGCACTCAGATGTCATCCGAGTGCAGTCCGATGTTTTCCACGTACTCATTGAGTGCAATCTGAATATCGAATTAAGCTTGGGCATGCAGAGATTTTTTTTCCTTCGGAAAAATTGGACATGTACACGGCTACATAGACCTACATTGGTCTGAGAGTGATCCACTGTTTTGTCGGATCGCACACGGACAGCAAATACGCTCGTCTACACCTGTCCTTAAAGACTGGAATCATGGGAATGACTGATCTGCGGACAATCTGTGATCCAAGCAGTCAGACCGACTTACCATTTCTCCCACTCTTGCATGATACAAGTCTGGAAAACTCTCAGCTGTGAAATTATTATGCCTGTATGACTTTTTTTTATCATCCACAGTATGATCCCGTTTACGTAAAGCTTTTTCATGATAAAGGACTGAAATAGAAAATATTACACAGATACAGAACTTTTCACTGTATATTGACTGTCCATATTTCCCATTGGTCAATCATTATTGACCGCCTAAGAACCCGGCGCTGCAAAAGACTTTGTTGGGTGATATCGCCAGCCTTTGTCCTCCTCATTAATTTACTGGCTCATATAAAGTTTAAAGCAATATAAATTTGAGATAGTAGATTGGCCACAAGATACCAGCGACTGGTGTCTGGATGTCTGTTTGTGAATGCGCGCTCCGGGGCTTGGGAAATGAGGTAGCCATATACAGCGCTCAGGGAGCTGGTGGCATGCAGCTTTTCTAAGCCTGGAGGCTAATGTACGTGTCCAGGCAGGATTTTCCAGGGTCTATCAGGGACGATAAACACCTTTACCCAAAGGTGTCCGCAAGTCTAGTAATGGTATGTGACATAAAATCTACCCCTTACTAGCCCACATGGAACCCACACTAAAAACCGTCTTTGAAGTTAAATGCCGGAAATATGGAATACCTATAGATGAGATATACTTGACTCCTAACCTTCGAAGAAAGTGATAAGACCCTGTAAGAATGCTGCTATTGGCCTAAGAACTAGCGCCTAAAGCTTTTGGTTAATACAGTGAATAAAAAAATATATATAGTATTTGTATATCAGTATTTCTCACTGCATGGGATAATTTTTGGACACTGTATGAGGGTAATTTTTGGACTCTTTACAGCATTGTTATTTGACCTCTATGGGGCACTGTATGAGACTGTTACATTGTCACTGCATTGAGCCCTAATCAATGTTTTTTCTATGGTTCCTCAGAGGTTAAAGCAGGTCCAGCAGTATTTCCATCAGCTCAGGTATTATACCTAATTTAAACAGGATATGCCACCAGGGAACAACCTATTGTTTTCATCAGGTTTTCATGTTAAATGTATTATTATTAGAAAAATATATACATATAATTTTTCATATTACTATCTACATAAACACACTGGCCACTAGGTGTTATACTAGACTCACACTTTTTGTTTTGCACAAAAGACTTTTCAGCAGTCTCATTATCATCACAGATATGATTACAATGACAGGCAATGCCACTATATACAGCAGATAATCTTTATTTTTATATAGCACTAACATATTTCGCAGGGCTTTACAGTTTGCACACATTATCGACGCTGTCCCTGTTGAGACTCACAATCTAGATTCCCTATCAGTATGTTTTTGACGTGTTGGAGGAAACCGGAGAACCCGGAGGAAACCCACGCAAACACGGGGAGAACATACAATCTCCTTGCAGATGTTGTGCTTGGTGGGATTTGAACTCAGGACTCCAGCATTGCAATGCTAACCACTGAGCCACCGTGCTGCCCTGCCTTTTTGCTGCTAATGCTCATGCAGCCAAGCGAGTAGGAGTCTAATGTGAGAAAAAAATAAAAATTGCATGATTTTTTTTATGTAGACCATGATCAATTCAATCAATTCTTTCAAATCAACCATTTTTTTTAAATGTATTTATCATGAGAACCTGTTTTAAATAATAGATAATTTGATGATGATGATACATATACTAATAAGGTTACAGTCAATATAAAATATGTATATAACAGAAAATGCAACATATGAAAATGAGAAGTTGCTATTTTTTTTGGAAGGAGAATACCCTGTGCCCTGGATCTTTGGAGTAAGGGCCAGGTCTACAGATAGGCAGGGAGGTGGGCACGTGCCTAGGGCGCTATCACTTGCATCTCCGAGAGTCATAGGGGTGTCAAAACCCCATATCTGAAGGTTAATAGTGTTATTTTACATGACAGGTTCCCTTTAAGGACACACTGGGCATTGTAGGTTCATGAAATACAAATGTATGTGGGCCCGACTTGACATTATAATTGATTGCTGCACTGAGCTGGGTGATGTAATCATGTACTGATGGTGGTTTTGGTGATGTAGTCATGTACTGATGGTGGTTTTGGGGATGTAGTCATGTACTGATGGTGGTTCTACTAACATATTCATGTACTGATGGTGGTTTTGATAACATATACATTTACAGATGATAGTACTGGTGTTGTATTTACTGACGGTGGTTCTCGTGATGTATTCATGTACCGATTATGGTTCTGGTGATGCATTCATGCACTGATGGAGGCGCTGGTGACACAATGATGTACTAATAGTGGTTCTGAAGATGTATTCATGTACTGAAGGTGGTTCTGGTAATGCATTTATGTACTGATGGTGGATCTGGTGCCATATTCATGTACTGATGCTGGTTATGGTGACATATTTACTTACTGATGGCGGTTCTGGTGCTGTATTTATGTACTATTGATGGCTCTAGTGTTCTATTTATGTACTGATGATGATTTTGATTTTATATTCATGTATTAATAATGGTTATGGTGATGAACACAGCACCAGAACCATCATTACTACCGGAATACATCACCAAAGCCATCTGTGGTACATGAATACAGCACCAGAACAACCATCACTACATGAATTCGTCACCACAACCACCATCAGTACAGGTAGACTACACGAGAACCACCATCAGTACATAAATACGTCATCAGATCCACTATCCATAAAGGAATATGGCACCAGAACCATCATCAGTTTTGTTAAAAACTGTTTGTTGCTTGACAGACACAAAAACCATCATCTGTATCTCTTTATCTACAATAGGGAGCCTGTTTACTTTCTATTAGGATATCCACCAAATGCTGGACACCTTAATTGAAACCAAATGACCCCCATTATAGTTAAGCAATATTAGTTTCCATGACTGTACTTGGGTCTGACATTTAAAGCATAGGATTTTAGGGAGGAATATCGCTATTTGTCCCTCGTATTGTGTAAGTGGATTACAAACAATGATTAATCCTATCTAACTGTGAAAACGCACTCCCTGTTGAGCCTCACCCTC
Source organism: Oophaga pumilio (assembly GCA_009801035.1). Taxonomy (NCBI): domain Eukaryota; kingdom Metazoa; phylum Chordata; class Amphibia; order Anura; family Dendrobatidae; genus Oophaga; species Oophaga pumilio. The sequence goes on from VIAB01000041.1 coordinate 198,120, forward strand.
TAATTTACACCACTTTTTTTTTTTTTACTTTTGCTGATATTTTTTGGTTAAAAGGGAAATAATTTCAGTGGAAGAAGTTGTCAGAGCTTATTGCCTGACCCATCGTAGGAGCAAGGGGGGTGCATTAGGGGTCCTATTACTTTAGTCTCTGACCCATTCCTTTACTTGGGGGCTGAGGGTTCGTCGGGGGTGGTCGCCATCTACTGCATCTGCCTAGGGCACCAAAATGCTTTGTCCTGGCCCTGCTTAAGAATATTAAGCCTCCAGCCACTGCCCTTGGACCTCCATTCATGCTATGCCGCTGATCCACATAATATAACCCTATAGTGTAAGTAAATGATTACTATTGCTAATTGTTTATGATCTGTATAATGGATATACAACCCATTTAATTAAAATAAGAAATTGCTGAAAGTGTTGCATGTATGTGATCCGATGCAGAGTTAAATAGTTTTTTTTTTACTAAAAATCGGAATCTTCCTCTCCTTCCTCTGTGTCATTTATTAGCTCATCAATGTACAGATCGTTCATGTTTTTCTCCTTTATCTACATTCCGTCATCGTCTGGCAGAGATTCCTCTTAGAGGGACCGGAGCAGATGGGCTCACTGTGCCGACATGTGGCTCTGAACTGGAAACCTATCACATTTGGACTTGCCCCGTCGGGCTGCAGAGTTGATCTCATCATACATATGGCAGCTCTGCTGGGATCACACAACTAAACCTCTCATAGTCTATTGTAAAACTCAAGTTCTCTCTAACTAAAAAGGGCTCTCAGCTTTCGTCAAATAAATCCTATTCATTGTATAACGAAAAGCCATACAAGTCACGTTTTTCAAAATCTCTGCTTGCTGTGAATCGCAATTCTGATAACTGTACGCTGTATCATGGAAGGAATGGAGGTCCACTGCACATGCATGGACTGCTCCTCTTTAGCATCTCTAAAGCCATAGCTGTCAATCAAAGAAACATACCTACCTGGAGAATCCATCCACCGCACCATCAATCTTCTCCAGACCAGTAGAGATAACATCACAACCACGGGACCTGACTGCTGAGGCCACGGATTGGCTGTGTAAGGGTGTGACAGAGACTGTAGTGTACCTGCCCCTGGACACTCAGCTCAGGTTTAGGGAAAGAATAGGATATAAGTTAGTATTTAGGTAGTGATAGATAGGAACTTTAGGACCCAGAGTAGTTCCAGATAGATTAAGATAGGCAGTGGTCATCTATTAGTGTGTTAGTATAAGTATTGTTAGTATAGTGTTAATGTAGGAAAGTAATGCAAGCTGTGTGCTGGAATATAGGTGAAAGGTTATATTGTCCCAGCAGCAGACTTCAGGATTAGATACCGTTAAATGTTTGGGACCAACCCAGCATGGGAGAGGAGGGGGTTATGCAAGAAGAGGAATCATTTACTGGATCAGTCAGTCTGAGTTAGTGAGAGGTTAGTGTGAAGTTGTGGTTCAGTGTGCAGTGGGCTGGAGGCCTGTGGAGTACATATTGATCTAACAGTATGAGGTCGTATCAAATTTACAGTGGACCTTACTGTAACATTTGGGGCCTACGGCCTGAACTAGGCACTGAGGAGTGTGCCTTAATCCCTTCCATACTGAGGAAGCCAAACGGGGAAACGCAAAAGGGGAAATGTAGCAGATCTCAGGAGTGTTGTGGGGCCGGATGGGAAATCCCGGTCGCTGACAGGAGGATCAAGAGTAGTGATAATCCGAGCTGAACGTAAGCAGAGGCTTGAATTATACTGAGTTGATGAAACTGAAACAACAGGGTACTGTGCCCAATACAACGTGTTAAAGACTGATGTACTGGAACTGTCCAGTAAAGTTGGGCTTGTTATAATGAACCGGGTGTCCCCTGATGTGTGTGCGGCTGATCCAGGAGTCAAGGACGTGGATGCAGCAGAGGCCTCCTGCTTGAAAGTGAGTACACTGCATTGTACATAGCACCACCTTGATGAACTGGGACACTGTTTATTTGTGGGGTATCAGGGTGTGGAGAAGCAGCATCTCGCCCACGGCTACAGCCCTGGGCACCTTATAGCTACAGGATCTGGTGACCGTGGGATCGTTGGCACTGGAGAGGAAGGCAGATTTTGGGGATTAAACCTAAGAAGCGAGCAAGAGATTTTTTGCACCAAATAGGTTACTTGCATTTTTTTTCGAAAATACGCAGCGTTAAAAAAAACTCATCAAAAGCTGATCATGGAAACGTAGCCTTACAGTCCGATAAATACGGTAAGTGGTGCTATCCGGAACAGGGGTCCATTCCATTGCTCCCCTGTAGATGCAATTATTGGGTACCTATGACCTACTGAATGCCCTCATGCCTGCTGTCTTTAGCTTGTGGCTGGTTTTCATACTGGTGTATTACAGTCAAGGGTGTACATAAAAATCATGGGGTCTCATGGCAAAACTCCTAATTGCCTCCCCATCTATCACCCCTCAAAAAATATATATATTCAGGGAGTCAAGGCATATAGGCACAGTCACAGAAGGGCATACCTTACAACTTTTAAAGACATAGAGGAAATGTATTGTGAGTGAGTGTGTTCCTATCAAAGCCTCTCAGTGTTCTCACACACTGATACCCCCTTTCATGTCCCTATAGTGTATGATGGCCTTTAAAATGCCCCGATAGAAGATGATACTCCCACACTGAATTTTCCCATAGCATCCCCCACACGCACAGTATGGTGACCCCCAAAGAGAACTCCAGCACAGTAAAGTACCACCACAATGCCTCGACACATGATGTCTCCACAGCCTCCCAAAACAGTCTCTAAAAGTGCCCTCCACACAGTATGATGCCCCCAAATGGAACTCCAGTACAGTATAATGCCACCACAATGCCTTGACACCCTAAGATGCCCACATAGTCTCTTAAAGTGTCCTCCACACAGTATGATGTACTCATAGTTCCCTCACACAGTATGATGCCCTTGTTGCACAGCTTCTGAACCCACACCTTTGCAGT
>VIAB01000041.1:204231-220910 GCA_009801035.1 Oophaga pumilio
TTTTACTTATAATAAGTCCTGATCTGTTGCATATGCCAACAGCCCTCACTGCACCTGATGCACAGAATACTACCCCACAGTAATCCCCAGCACAGTATAATTCTCCTACAGCCTGCTAAAGATATTATAGCACACTCCACATCCCCAACAAAGTACGATACCTCTAAACTTCCCCCCATACAGTATGATGTCTCCATAGTTCTTCCACATATAGTATGCTACCTCATAGCCCCTTAAGCAGTATGATTGTCCCCACTGTCACCTTCCACACAATATAAAGCTCCAACAGGCCCCCTTAATGATGGCTCCCAAAGATGCCCCACCCAGTATTGTGACCCTTACAGCTCCCACACACAATACCATGACCTCTAAAGCCCCCAACAAGCACTTGCAAGATAAAAAAGTAATTACCGTATCTTGCACCAGTTCCCCCCGATTTTCTTCTCTGCTCCATGCACTGTCTGGACAGAACCTTGGAGCAGGAAGTGTGATCAACATGGCACCTGCTGTGCTGAGGATTAGTCACATGCTGATAGGCTGACGGCTCCATGTTCCACCCCTAAATTTATCTGCCTCTTATAGATACCACTGTAACTGAGGCACCAGCCAGGGTGCAGAGCCCAAATCCCTCTCGAATCGTGGGCATCATAGCGGCCGCGTGGTCTATCACTATTAGCAGTGCGCCACTCATTGCCGTAAGTAGTACAAAGTGATCAAAAGACCACAAGTTCAAGTATTCTGTGGTAGTAAAAAAGGTTTTAAATAAATTGGTCACATTTTTCTTAATACAAAAATGTGAGAAAAAAAAGATCTAAATGTCGTATATACCTCAAAATGGAATCAATAGTAATAGGAATGTCAGTTTGGTGCAGAAAATATAACAGTCCCTCATACAGATCTATCAATGGAAAAATAAAAAAAGGTTATGATTTTTTTAACCACTGAAATACGGAGCAAAACGATAGAAGTTTCGTATTAATGTAATTTTATTGACTTGACGAATCATGCTACTCAATCATTTTTACCGCATGCAGAACATCATGAAAACAATGGCTTTTTTCACCATTTTGGCACACTCTGATCTTTTTCCTATTTTTCAGTATTCTTTACGGTTAAGTGAATGTTGTCGTTCAAAACTACAACTCACCCTGCAAAAAACAAAACCTCATATGGTTATGGCGACAGAAAAAAAGTTGTGAGTAAAATTAAAGTTAATGTGTCATCAGAAATTGTATTATTTTAAATATCAGGTTTTTGTGTTAAATTAATTTTTATTTATTTTTTTGCCATTTTTTTTTACATATCACAATCTGTATTGAAAATAAAAAAATAAAAATTTTTCTAATTTTCCACTAGCCACTTGGATTATTTTTATACCCTAACTTCCTCCTGTTTCAGGAAATGTACATGCACATGTACATGAGCAGCAATGAACAGACTACTGAGTGTTATGTGATTCCTGTGGTTCCCTAACCAAAGACTAGACAATGGCAACTTGGACCTATGCTGCCTGAAAGGTCATCCAGCGCTTCACATTCCTAATAAAGAACTGGAGGGCAGAGCAGAGTGTAAATTACCTACAGAAGGGAAAGTGTGCTGAAATAGAAATAGATCCCAGAGTGAGTAAAACAAACCACATAATACAAAATAAAGAATTAAGTACGTACTGTTAGATAAAATGCCGCCTACTTCCTAAATAGAAACAGGAGATAGGTGCAGGGTAAAGAACATAACAGCAGAGAGATAAACCCTAACTGGTCTTTCACTGACAGGTTTAAACTACAGGAGTATGGCTGGAAATACAAATGAGACTATCGCCAGCAGGAAATACCAGCAGGGGGAAAGTATGTAAATGAGACTATCACCAGCAGGAAATACCAGCAGGGGGAAAGTATCTAAAGCTGCACCCGAAAGGTGATAGGGCAGACAAATGAGTAAATGAAAACACCTGTTTTCCTGAAAAGACTGAAGCAAGGATAATAGAAACTAAACACCCTGAAAAAAAGGTGTATCTGTGGGGCTTAGCGAACAGAGAAACCAACCACAAAGCACAGGCTCAAGGGTTTCGAACCCAGATGCATGTCAATGAGCTTGTGAAAAGGTTATTGCAAAGGAAGGGAGGTGGAGCAGGGTCAACTGTAATATTGTGATTGATGGATGCTGTGCTACCTATCTCGTATCATTGTAATCCTGTCTATGATGGTAAGGAGGTTGCTGAAAACTCTTCCTGAAAGGACAGAAAGTATGAGACTAAAATAGCCGCAGTGACAAAGGCAAGATTACTAATTTTTTTATTTAGTTTTTATAAAAATCATGATATGAAACATTTTGTTTTATGATATACACGTAACACAAAAAAATAGGTAATTTTCTAATGATAACTTCTCTCTTAAGCACAAAAAAATGAAAAGTGGCCCCATCAGGAAGAGGTTGTATGAGATGCCTAAGAAAAGTTTGAGCTTTATCTTCCATAAAGCACCACCCTACTCTACAGGCTGTGTCTGGTATTACAAGTCAGCCCCCCAATCCTGCAATGCCACACATAACTAATTTTTCTTTTTATAATTTTGGTGGAAATGCTGTATAATTACTCGAGTTTCTGGGAATTGTATGTGTTTTTTTTCCAGATTCCTAAGACGCATAGAAAACTTTAATCCTGAAATGGTCTGAGGTCTGTACGCTCAAGGAGAAAAAAAAATCTTTTAATTGCATAAGCAAGTCGGTGTTTCATTTTCCATTGTGATCATTTTGTTCTCTTTCAACATCGTAACTGATTTATAATTAAGCTGTAACCACTTTATCCCTGAACAGCCAACATTCCTTCTATTGTGTTCCCTACATCCCCACCAAAGACAGTCATGGACTCTGAGGCCTAAAAAAGCCAAAATGCAGCAATTAGATGTAACGCTCACAATGGAACCATTAAACGCTTGTTCACAAGAGCTTACGCTCTAATTTACAAGACGCAATATATTATACTGCTTTATGACTATGAAGACGGTGAACTCCATCGAACGCTTTGTGCGGCTCTGTGGTAGGAAGACGTTAACGTGTGCATTGGCAAACTACGCGGGAAATGTTGGCAGGACAGTGGTATGAAATCACCTCTAGCCAATCAGAGCGCTGACGTCCTGCCGGGAGGCATCGGCGGAAGGATGAACGGTGATAGTAGATGTGATGTGGTCAGGGATGACGGAATGCCCCATGGGCCTATTATTGCTCAGTCTCCTGGCTTCCGTCTCCAGAACATATGAAACGAGATTAATGACGACGTCTGTAATCTTCTGTCGGGATTGTACACAATTTACTTGTTTACTTGCTTTTCCTTGTATATGGGACAATTTGGTCAGCCGACCGTGAAGACACATTCCCCGGAACACTAAAAAGTTCTATTATTTAGTGAAGATAAGGACATGACCAAAGAGGTAGTTTGTCTTTATATTCTTTACCATTAGTTCCACTCAGTCAAGGCCAGGAACCTGCTGCTCTACTGAAAACACTACTGTTTGTTAATTAAAATGAAGCTTTAATTAAAAATAAATTAGTTTGTTCTTATATACAGTACAGACCAAAAGTTTGGACACACCTTCTCATTTAAAGATTTTTCTGTATTTTCATGACTATGAAAATTGTACATTCACACTGAAGGCATCAAAACTATGAATTAACACATGTGGAATTATACATTACACTTTACAAAAAAGTGTGAAACAACTGAATATATGTCTTATATTCTAGGTTCTTCAAAGTAGCCACCTTTTGCTTTGATGACTGCTTTGCACACTCTTGGCATTCTCTTGATGAGCTTCAAGAGGTAGTCACCGGAAATGGTCTTCCAACAATCTTGAAGGAGTTCCCAGAGATGCTTGGCGCTTGTTGGCCCTTTTGCCTTCACTCTGCGGTCCAGCTCACCCCAAACCATCTCAATTGAGTTCAGGTCTGGTGACTGTGGAGGCTAGGTCATCTGGTGTAGCGCCCCATCACTCTCCTTCTTGGTCAAATAGCCATTACACAGCCTGGAGGTGTGTTTGGTGTCATAGTCCTGTTGAAAAATAAATGATGGTCCAACTAAATGCAAACCGGATGGAATAGCATGCCGCTGCAAGATGCTGTGGTAGCCATGCTGGTTCAGTATGCCTTCAATTTTGAATAAATCCCCAACAGTGTCACCAGCAAAGCACCCCCACACCATCACACCTCCTCCTCCATGCTTCATGGTGGGAACCAGGCATGTAGAGTCCATCCGTTCACCTTCTCTGCGTCGCACAAAGACACGGTGATTGGAACCAAAGATCTCAAATTTGGACTCATCAGACCAAAGCACAGATTTCTACTGGTCTAATGTCCATTCCTTGTGTTCTTTAGCCCAAACAAGTCTCTTCTGCTTGTTGCCTGTCCTTAGCAGTGGTTTCCTAGCAGCTATTTTACCATGAAGGCCTGCTGCACAAAGTCTCCTCTTAACAGTTGTTGTAGAGATGTGTCTGCTGCTTGAACTCTGTGTGGCTTTGACCTGGTCTCTAATCTGAGCTGCTGTTAACCTGCGATTTCTGAGGCTGGTGACTCGGATAAACTTATCCTCAGAAGCAGAGGTGACTCTTGGTCTTCCTTTTCTGGGGCGGTCCTCATGTGAGCCAGTTTCTTTGTAGCGCTTGATGGTTTTTGCAACTGCACTTGGGGACACTTTCAAAGTTTTCCCAATTTTTCGGACTGACTGACCTTCATTTCTTAAAGTAATGATGGCCACTCGTTTTTCTTTACTTAGCTGCTTTTTTCTTGCCATAATACACATTCTAACAGTCTATTCAGTAGGACTATCAGCTGTGTATCCACCAGACTTCTGCACAACACAACTGATGGTCCCAACCCCATTTATAAGGCAAGAAATCACACTTATTAAACCTGACAGGGCACACCAGTGCAGTGAAAACCATTTCCGGTGACTACCTCTTGAAGCTCATCAAGAGAATGCCTAGAGTGTGCAAAGCAGTCATCAAAGCAAAAGGAGGCTACTTTGAAGAACCTAGAATATAAGACATATTTTCAGTTGTTTCACACTTTTTTAAGTATATAATTCCACATGTGATAATTCATAGTTTTGATGCCTTCAGTGTGAATGTACAATTTTCATAGTCATGAAAATACAGAAAAATCTTTAAATGAGAGGGTGTGTCCAAACTTTTGGTCTGTACTGTATGTATATTTATTAGAGGTGGTATGTACACTTTTCCAAACACCAAGAATTAGTACAGTGAATGTAAAATATAAAAATTGAAGCAACTTTAAAAATTGTGCGAATTTAAAATATAATACCGTTTTTTTGTACACAGCTCCTATGTAGAACAATGTGCAGGGAGGTACCACACATTTCAGGACATACAGGAGCAACATGATAGTGAAGTATGTGAACCTTCACTTTCCTGGACCACCTGAGACTTTAAAGGGTATTTCGGTTGGAAGAAACTATCACCTATAAATAGGTGAAAACTTTTAGATCGTAGGGGGTCCGACAGTGGCTTAACTAGAGTCCGATGGGCCCCGGTGTAAAAGTTGGATCTGGACTCCTCCTTGCATGTTGGTCTGATGTATGGGCCCTATTAGCATTGCAGGTATATCTGTCTCCAATCCTGATATATATATGTCCCACACCCTTGGACCCTTCCTTTTATATATGTCCCCTATCCTGGGACCTTTCCTGGTATATATTCCCCCATCCTGGGTTCCTTCTTGGTACAAATGCCCCCCATCCTGGGTTCCTTCTTGGTATATATGCCCCCATCCTGGGTTCCTTCCTGGTATATATGCCCCCCATCCTGGGTTCCTTCCTGGTATATATGCTCCCATGCTAGGTTCTTTCTTAGCACATAAGCCTCCATCCTGGGTTCCTTCTTGGTATATCTTCCCTCACCCTAGGTTCCTTCTTCATATCTTGATATATATGCCCCAATCCTGGGTTCCTTCTTGGTATATCTCTATATATATATATCCTTCATATAGTACTTCACACCATAGTCCTCCATATAGTATACTGCACTCTCCATAGTCCTCCATATAGTATACTGCACTCTTCATAGTCCTCCACATAGTATAATGCACTCCCCATAGTCCTCCATATAGTATAATGTACTCTTCATAGTCCTCCAAAAATATAATGCACTCCCTATAGTCCATACAGTATATTGCACTCCCCATAGTCCTCCATACAGTATAATGCACTCCCCATAGTCCTCCATACAGTATAATGCACTCCCCATAGTCGTCCATACAGTATAATGCACTCCTCCATATAGTTTAATTCATTCCTCACAGTTTGTACAGTATAATGCACTCCCCATAGTTCATATGGAATAATGTACTCCCCATAACCATACAGTGTACTGCACTCTGCATAGGCCATACAGTATAATGCACTCATCATAGTCCTCTTTACAGTATAATGCACTCCCCATAGTCCTGCATATAGTATAATGCACTTCCCATAATCCTTACAGTATAATGCACTCCCCATATTCATCCATACAGTATACTGCACTCCACATAGTCCTCCATACAGTATAATGCACTCTTCATAGTCCTCCATAAAGTATAATGCACTCTCCATAGTCCATACAGTATAATGCACACCCTATAATCCTCCATTCACTATACTGCACTCCCCATAGTCCTCCATACAGTATACTGCACTTCCCATAGTCCTCCATACAGTATACTGCTCTCCCTATAGTACTTCATAAAATATTACACACTCCCCATTGTCTTCCATATGGTATAATGCACTCTTCATTGTTTATACAGTGCAATGCACTCCCCAAAGTCCTCCATACATTATACTGCACTCCTCATAGTCCTCCATACAGTATACTGCTGTCCACATAGTCCTCCATACAGTATACTTCACTCCCCATAGTCCCCATACAGTATACTTCACTCCCCATAGTCCTCCATACAGCATAATGCACTCCCCATAGGCCTCCATAGAGTATAATACACTCATCATAGACACATAGTGACAACATCACGACCTCTTCGCTGAGAAGTCAGACGCCGAGGAAGAATGATGGGGAGGGAGTGTCAGGTGATGCTTCCTCTTTCATCATTGCTTTGAACTGTACTGTTGAACTTGTGATGGTGAGCATGCGGGGGCAGCCCTGGCTCACGGACCCCATAATAGCCCCGTGGCCTGCCACCATTGACAATACATCACTGGTTATATCTCTTGGAAAACAGGGAGGAAAAAGCGAACATGGTAAAAAAACCGAAAATGGCCGGGGGGTGGAGGAGTTGGGTAAGAGTTGGGGTGTAATTTATATTTAGGCACCAAAATGTTTTTTACTCCACAGTTTATAAATCACTGTATAGAAAGAAAAGGTAAAATGTAAATGTGTTGATTGCTTCTTTGTAGGAGCTTTCACTAAAGGCTTGAGAGGAAAATGTCTTGTGTGCAGGGATAAAGGGTGCTGAAAACGGCATCAGGATTCACTAACACAGAGCTGGTATAACCTGTCACCGCCGCATCCTGCAGCGCGGCTCATGATGACTGAAGAGCTGCCGTTTAAAGGGACATTGCCAAACATCCTATGAATGACTGTCTACATACATCAGCCTTGTTAACAATACAGTATAGAATACAAGAAAAATAACATATTGTGCCAAACATATGTAATACATATAATATACAACATCAAAATAAATGACATTAGGAGGTTGTCCTTACCCGTGGTTCAGACTGCAGGACTGGAGAATCAATCGAACAAAGTTGACCCAATTGTCAAGTAAACTCTATTAACTCTATGTATTCTGCCACTAGAAATGGGTGAAACAGAAGCTTGGGCGCATAAAGAAACCGTTCCCGTTATACATGGTGTCTAATCTGGAAGCAGCATGTTATAGATCACATATGGATGAGCGTTTTGATAGATAACTTTGCAGTATTTCTAGCTTTTACAGTCTTTTGTTTATGAAAAGGAGTCCAGTGGGCGGTCATAATCAGTAATCCCCTGTCAATCATTAAGTAGGACCACCCACTGGACTCCTATAGAAATTATAAAAGTTCCAAAATACCTGAAATAATATGTATCTATCTGCTTACTAGCTCCTACTGATGTACAGTATACAATGCTGCCAACAGATAGCACAGCACGTTTGACATCACCTGCTCCCTATAAAGGATATGGACACTTTTATGGGTAATTTTTGTCTAAAAATTATTTTTTTTTAAAATTCTGTTCTATTAAAAATTTTGCAATGTTTGCCTTCTGCAGTCTCTGTATTGCACTGTCTATTTCTGGCGGCTGCAGAATGAGCTTACTGAGAATCCATCAGTGATTCTTACCTTTTTTTTCTGTCCTTTTATCGGCTGATTTTTGACCACATGAAAGCTGAGCTGAACCACATGGTCCTACATTAGCTGAGAGGAGCTCAGAAGAAGGGAGATAAGGGTTATAAACTCTCTCATCAACATGAGCAGCCAGCAATAGACAAGGCAGCAAAGAGGCTATAGAAGGAAGATTGTGCAAAATTTTTAATGGAACCCAATTGCAAAAATTATTTTTAGTCAAAAAAATAATGCAGCTGAACCACAAAGCTAATAGTCAAGAGAGGAGCTGATGCTGGAAACAGAGCAGATCCTCCATAGTTCCTTTAAGACGTTTCCAAATAAAAATATTTTTCCTGCACAGTTAGATCCACTGGCAGTAAGTGAACCAGAATAATTGATATTAAGAGTCTAATTTAGAAGTTGCATTGGTGACAAAACAGAGTATTATTTACCCAAGGCAGGAATCATACTTCATACTGTGCTCCAACACTGTCAGAACTTGTACGTGAGTATGTAAGGGGCTGAATAAAAATAAAATGTAATCAGATCCACTTGTGCCGGAGGTGAATATTTGTACAGTTATTTCTCTATTTGCCGAGGCTGAAGTATGCACACAAGCTCCACGCTAATCCCTAAATATGTGTCTAATCATTTATCCTTTCCCATCAGGTCCATGTATTCGATTTACTTTACCAAATAGTTTAGTTACTGTCAAAAATAACACATAGATATATAGACAGACAGAGATAGATAGAGAGACGGAAAGATATAGGGGTAGCATGGTGGCTCAGTGGTTAGCACTGCAACACTGGGGTCCTGAGTTCAAATCCCACCAAGGATGAAATCTGTAAGGAGTTTGTATATTGTCCCCGTGGTTGTGTGGATTTCTTCCAGGTACTCCGGTTTCCTCCCACACTCCAAAGACATACTAATAGGGAATCTAGATTGTGAACCCCAATGGGGACAGTGATGATAATGTATGTAAAGTGCTGTAAATGGACTTGCAGACAGTCCCACAGACTGGTAAATCAATGGTTTCTTCTGGTTTTATTTTGACTCAATTAAATTCTATATCTCACTTTAAAATAGTTGCATTGTTTTAAAAAAATGCACATAGTGCAGAGGAGACCCTCAAAGAAAAGGCAAAATAGTCTCACAGCCCACCATCCCCAGAGAAGAGCAGCATTGTGAGAGGGTGAGGAACTGCCACAGTTACTAAGACTATCCGCGTCCTGTGATTAGTGCGGCCCACTGTTGGATCAGCCCATCTGGCATTTACCAGAATTACCAGCACGGCCCTACCATGAACAATATATTTATTGTTTCGCCACGTAGGGGCTGTTGACACATGTGGGGCACATAGCTTTTAAAGGGATTGAAAAAATTATTTTTAGTCTTCAAATGCAAAAAAACCCCAAAATTGTACCAAAAGGTGGACAACCCCTCGGTACCACTCACCTCTTGATTCAGAATTGAGCAGGTGGTGAACAAATCCCTTTACGCAAATTTATTTGACCTGAGTAATTTGATTTTCCCTGCAAAATTTTTTTCCCTGTAAAATTGTCTTTGTACATTCCTCCAATTCAGTATAAGCACTGTCCAATTATACACGGGAAGGAAGAGCTCCTCCTGCTCATGACTTATGACACTTGAGATGATACTATCACTTTCTCTGTAGAAACACATCACTGTACTGTAAACTCCAATACTCTTATTAACGGATTAGAGACAAAACAACAGAAAATTAAATTAGCTGTGGCTGGAATGTGGTGAAATGGGCCTTTTAAATGCCGGGGATCAAATATGTATTAGGTATGAATCCTTTTCCCAAGAATGGGACAAAAAAGGTGTGTACAGAGGAGGCTTGCTGACATTTCTTTGGGGAAAATGGTATATGTCATACGCAGCAATGAGTGCCCCATGTTAATGTCATATATACTGCAGAACGCCGCAAATCAAGGTTCTATGTACAATAGTGCATCCCTTGTCAAGATTATATTTACCATAACATTGTCCATGTCAAGGTCATGTTATGCTCACCAGGCGAGGTGGATCCTCCAAGCCCAAGGTCGGGGACACACAGGGACCGGTGTCAGTACAGCAAATGGGTGATGCACGCAGGACACAGATAGATGGCATACATGAAACTGCAGGTAAGCGGGAGACGTCCAGGAGACCTAGGACAGACAGATGGAATGCTGGAAACTGCAGGCATGGGGGGAGATGTCTAGGAGACCACCAGCAGGCAGCTGGATTGCTGGAAACCACAGGCAGGCAGGAGACCATGGACAGACAGCTGGAATGCTGCTGGAAACCGCAGGCAGGTGGGAGACGTCCAGGAGGCCAAAGATACCCAGCAGAGCAGATCAAGGTGCACTGAGAAGCTCAGAGTCTTAGTGGCACTGAAGTCTTAATACCAAGATACAGGAGTGTCTTGGTGCGCTTTATATAAGCCCCGGCAGATGCTGACATCTGATCATGCCAGACCATCAACAAAGATTGACATGTGGCACAATAGAGTCTAGCAGACCAGTATGAGGGAAGCAAAGCACAAATCTGGGACAGGTCTGTAACAGGTCAAATGTACCATATTAAGGTCGTATGGACTATAGAATGACCCATGTCAAGGTCAAATGTACCATAGAAAGGCCCATGTTGCTGGTGTGAAGCTCAGCCATTTCTGTATAGCATTACTACATGTCCAAGACACTATTGCCTTGTGGCCATTACAATGAGATCCCAGGTTTAATGAAGATGTGGCCACAGGTGGAATACACCACCACCTCAGCATTCATCCTCTGGATATTTAGAGGTCTCAGATGTTCCTATTCAGATATTTATGGCATATCCATAAAAACTACTTTAAGCACCTGTAATAAGGACCAGATTGTTGTTAAGACCACCACGCTAGAGAAAAAATATGAACAGGATGCTAAGATCCTCAATGATTACTAAACCAGAGGAAGAGAAGATCTCCTCTCCCTCAAGGTTGAACATAGACTCTATCGGATTTCTCTTAAGCTCAACGTCAGTCTCGAAGGAGAGGAGAAACCTGAACCCAAACTGATCGAATCTTCTGACATGTGTCTACAACAAGTCAAAAGCTTTTTTTTTAAAGCGCATTTAAAGGGAATGTCCAGGCTTGGAGTTCAAGTCTGCAGTCACTCTATGTGATCGCTGACTTGTAAATCCTCACAGTGTGCACACTGCGCTCAGTCAGGATTGTCCAGAAGAGAGCGGACGGGTGGCCACAAGTATGCAATTTTGTATACATGAGGTCACGTGCTGACTAGACATGCGTGGCTTCGCTCAGTACAAGTCAATTGAGGGAGGCTGGACATGTCTAGTCGGAATGTGGCTGGAAGGATGCAAATTACATACTTGTGGTCACATGACTACCCACTCCTAGCTCCAGCACTGGAGAATCCTAACAGTGCCCAGTGCACACGATGTGAGAATAGAGTGACTGCACACTGGAACCCCAAACCTGGACAACCCCTTTAACTTTCAATATGAAGAGATGCAAAGGATTTAGAGCTCTGTAGCAGAAAGGTATATTATTAAAACTAGTCAGTACAGTACAGTGTACAGAACAGTGTCATCCTAGACTAACCTAAAGACTCCTCCTTGAAAAATCCTACATTTTCCCTTGATCGTCCGGTCCCACAGATTCTCTACATGCCTGAAGCCTAATCCTCCTAGTTATGTAGCTGTATACCCAACCGTGTCCATAGAGCACCACCAGGCAGATCTACTGTTCTATGTAGGAGTCTGGCCGTATGACAACCTTTGTAAAAAGTAATGTGGTAGTCATATTGGTTGTCAGTGTCACTCAATTTTCTCCATAACAGCAATTACTAAAAAATGGTAACATAGAAGTGTATTATTTTAGGGGAAATGCTCTTTAGGAAAACTTTTAACTGTTTTGTTCTTTTTTTAATTGGATCCGTGTAACCTTTTAAAGCGCCAGCGTGAAGTTTAACTTGTTTTCATACCTTGTGTAACTCTCCCATCTCACCTTCCCGTGTCTTCCCGCTCCCCGTCTGTCACTTCGAGCCTTATCACAACAGGGCCTTCTTCTCATCTAGAAATTACAATATAAATCACCTGGAATACAAAGCATCTTTTCACTGTTGATTCAGACCTCGATGAAATGGAAAAGGCAGCCACACCGGGCAAGGCCTTCACTCGCACAAGCCAAGACGTATCTCTGGAGACTATTAAACATTAGTGCCCCTCAGCAAGTTTTAGAGAAAATTACTTAGTAAAAGCCCATTGAAATACCAGCCGTAATGAACCCCAGCAGATATATCATTATCAGATTTCCAAACTAGTGCCTGTAGGGAGCGCAATACTAAGCCAGGCCAAGCTCTGATAATGACATGAAGACTGTTTAAGGGCTAAAAGTAAAGATGAGCAGATAAATTCGAGTGGAACTGAATTCTACTCAAATTTTGGCAAAATTCTTCAGCAAAATAGTGGCAAGTGCCTGTGATTTTTCAGAAACATCAAAATGTTAAAAAACAAACAAAAAACCCCTAATACTCACCTCTCCGTCCCCTCCGTTCCTCACGGACACTTGCCCGGTCCTCATTAAATTTTTAGATCGGCGTCGGCAGCAGTGAAATCTCGGTCACAGGCCAAGCCTTCCAGGTTTTCTAGATCCGCATGGGTTCTGTGCATGCTCCTGCAAAAGTCGAGGCCCACGCTGAGACGTATGAAAAAAATAACTAAAAAATTTGTTATAAGAAAAATGGCTTGCGTCGCCATTTTCTGAGACCCATAACATTTTCATTTTTCAATCAGTGGAGGTGTGTATGTCAGCACTTATTTTTGCAGGGTGCACAGATGTTTTTTTGATACCATTTTGGGATAAATATTACATTTTTGATTGCTTTTTTTTGCAGCGTGGCTGTGACCAAAAGTCTGCAATTTTTGTGTTTTTAATTTTTTCCTCTTTATGGTGTTTACTAATCGGTTTAATCAATTTTATATTTGGTAGATCTGATTTTTATACATGTGCTGATACCTCATATGTGTATTTTTTATGGTTATATCTATCTTTATTTGCATTGGGGGGATAAAAGGGGGTGATTCGAATTTTTATGTGTTCAATTTTTTTTTTAAACCAAGCAAGCTGGAGGATGGCCATTGTAGGACAAGAGGACGAATCAAGACCAGAGACGCCCATAGGACCAGATTGTGCCGTTTGTAGGTGTAATAAAAATTCAGAACTTTACAATGGCTGATCAATGAGTCAATAAAAAAAGTTTAGTTACTCTGATTCATTTTTTAACTTTATTTTTGTATTTTTGTTCTCTTTAGTTTTTTTTATTGCTCTGTAGCGATTTAAGTGCTAAAGAAAATGTATGGTTCCAGCAGTAGATAAGAAACCTGGAGATAAGGTTCAGGTACTGTTACTGCACATAGTATACATCTTTGTCTCACGCTTGGTTTAGGATGTGATGCACAGATGTATCAGAGCTGAGTTTGGCACATACCGGTCCCTTCTGTACACTCTCCACGTCAATTTATAGTCAGATGTTGTGGTTAAACATAACCAGGACCATAACGATCCTGGTCGCAGAGGGTGCGATCACAACCGGTCCCGTGTGGAAGGGGAACCCGCTGACTCCAGCGACTACTTCACCTGGATGTGGGTCCTCGGACACACAATCTGCTGAAATGTTCTGTGGCGCAGAGACCCTCCTGCATGGCAATACACACTGCCGGCCAATCAGAGGCTTGCGTGCCACGGGCAGTGCATGGAAGTGATGTGATGCGCTGCCCATGCCGGCATGCCGAAGTCAGCTGCTGGCTTCTGTGCCGGCTATAGAAGAGGACACCGCATGTCATGGGAGTGGAGGAAGGTAAGAATAAGTGTTTGTTTCTGTTTAAAATGTGCTGGAGAACAATGAGGGACATTATTACCGGAACGGGCCCAGGATAGGGGACATTATGCCCGAAAGGGGCCCAGGATGTGAGACATTGTTATATGATGGGGCCAGGGATGGAGGAGAGCATTATTACAGGAAGAGGTCAGGAAGAAGACATTATTATTGGAAGGGGGACTTTATACCAGGAAGGGGCCCAGGATGGAGGGACATTATAGTAAGATGGGGGACAGTAGTTCAGGAAGGGGCTAGGAGAAAGATTATTACTAGAAGGGGACAGGAAGGGTGACATTATTATTAAAGGGGTCAGGATGGGGGATTTTATTACTGGAAGGGGCCCAGAATAGGGGACATTATGCCAAGAAGGTCCCAGGATGTGAACATTGTTATATCATGGGGCCGGGGATGGAGGGGAGCATTATTACAGGAAGAGGTCAGGAAGAAGACATTATTACTGGAAGGGGCCCAGGATGGAGGACTTTATACAAGGAAAGGTCCCAGGATGGAGGGACATCATAGTAAGATGGGGACAGTAGTTCAGGATAGGGGACATTATGCCAGAAAGGGGCCCAGGATGTGAGACATTGTTATATGATGGGGCCAGGGATGGAGGAGAGCATTATTACAGGAAGAGGCCAGGATTCAGGAAAAAGACATTATTACTGGAAGGGCGACTTTATACCAGGAAGGGGCCCAGGATGGAGGGACATTATAGTAAGATAGGGGGCAGTGGTTCAGGAAGGGGCTAGGAGAGAGAGATTATTACTAGAAGGGGACAGGAAGGGTGACATTATTATTAAAAGGGGCCAGGATGGGGGACATTAATACATTGGTGGTGAATACGCATGTTTTTATAGGTTCTAGAACGCTACAAAGGCCCAAGAACGCTACATCTGACCAACTTGTAGATGGGGGTCCCGGTTAAAATTTTGCACAGGGGCCCACCAGACTCTAGTTACGCCAGGACCATTTTACTACTGAAACAAAGTGGCAGTATAGGTCGTAGTACAACAATGATACCTGTGTTGTAGTAATGTAATGTGCAATCGCAGAGAAATCAAGAGTCACCCAGACACCCTGCACCTTTCCATTATTTAAAAAATTCACAATATAAAATTGACAATAAAAATTAGCATGATAATTACTATAATTTCAGCTTTTAGTCCCAACATATTTCACATGCTGCAACAGCTGCCGGATACAGCAGTTCCTTCATGATGTGCACTTATAGGGCTTCGCTTTAATGAAGAACTCATATATAAATGTTCATAACTATAAAAAAGACCATAAACTGTCATCTATTACATTAATAAGCATCAGTGTATATTACGACAATGATGTGGAGTCGTATCAGTGCCTACCGCTAAGCCCAAACCAAGCAAGCATAGTCCAATGTGTTATCTCAAATACCTGGCTGTCTTTTAGAAGAATTAGACAATCTGAATCTGAAAAAAATATCTTTCTCACTGTCTGATACTTCCCTTAATTCAATAGTAAGAATAGGAAATAAATAAGAGGTTTTCTACTGTGCCTTGGATTCAACTGGAAAGGAAATAAGGGAGGAGTATTGTTACCAGAGCTGTGCCAGCCAATCAGGATTATTGAGAACACGTCGAATGAAGCTTATTGGTTCACAGCAGTTAAGTGCTGATCTCTTATGTCCTTTTCAGCTTGATGCAGGCACTTATTATTGCTTCTTATGATGGTAGCCTTTTAAAACTAGCAAATCACAGTCATTCAGTGTTACTTTTAGCTCATTATCATATCTGGGAGTGTTTTCAGTAATACTGATTGGCTAAAATACATTTTCTGACAATGCTCCTCCCTTTCTGTCCTTTTGTGTTGGATGCAGGCATAGAAAACAACCTCTCAAGCAAAAATAGTACTAGATTGCCAAATATACAACATGGTGTTTGCTGGCCCTTCAGCAACCATCACATCTTAAGAATTGCTTAATGAAGCACAGTGCCAAATAGTTGTGGTTTAATCTGGTACTAAAATTTTGAGCTGTAAGCTGCAGTACCTGGCACAACCAGAACTGTATGCTTGGCACTGTTTTAGGGCAAACGATGAAATAATTGACACCAAAGCCCTTTGATTCAGCTGAAAGCCAGCAATATTAAAATCTTGGAAAAGTTCCTTAAAGGTCCAGGCCAAGGGTGGAGAACCTCAGGCTCTTTATGGCCCATGACATCCTTTTCTCTTGTCCCCGGGCAGATTTCCAAGGAACGAAGTGCTCGTTCTGGTGATCACAAAATGCCAACTGCTGGCTCTTTAATAGCTCCTTACACTGCATGCACATGCATGCAGGGTTCATTATCGAACACTGCGACACATGCTATGAAGGATTATACCCTGACGCAATCCAGCATCAGGACTTACTTTGTAGGTGGAGTCAACACTTTCTGTGCTCCAGTCTCACCTACAAGGACAACAGCAGTGGCAGCACCAGCCCCTCCTGTGATGTATAT
>VIAB01000041.1:291041-307350 GCA_009801035.1 Oophaga pumilio
CGAATGCGAAGCATGACAATGCTGCAATGGAAATAATGAGGCTTTCCGGACAGGCAGGGGTTAGCAGTCTTTTCTTACAAGAGCACATCTGCCTGTCTGAGGTTGGCTGCTGGCAGGGACTTGGGAGAAGTCAGTGGGAAGGAATGTAGTTCTCAGCCGGAGGAAGAACAGTTACAGCTGGAGTCTCAGGCTGTGAAGGAACTGATGGATAGCAGGTTGGGGGAATGGTATGGGTTTTTTGGTTGGAGATACCAGCTGGTGATTGCCCACGTGACCCAAGCTTGTAGGGAATTTACTACACATTCCCTGTGGTAAAGTAGCAGCTGTCACTGCTCCAAACACATCATCCTGGTGTCTGTAAGGAGCTGCAAAGCTTAGATAATATTGTATTGGAAATATCATTCCCCATCCTCCCTTATAAACAGGGAGTCCGGTAGAGACAAGACGAGGCAGTTCCCTGCTGATAATGGACCTTCCAGATGTCCATGAGTCTGACTAACTATAGTGGGTATAGGAGTTGCCTTCACAACGGAGTCCTGGAGTATAGGAGGACCCAAGTGATCCCTTTGTTTCATATGAGTAGATCTTAGAATCCTAGAATGGTAGAGTTGGAAGGGACCTCCATGGTCGTCGTGTCCAACCCCCTGCTCAGTGCAGGATTCACTAAACCATCTCAGATGTCTGTCCAGTCTCTATTCGAAGACTTCCACTGAAGAACTCACCACCTCTCGTGGCAGCCTGTTCCACTCATTGGTCACCCTCACTGTCAAAAAGTTTTTTCTAATATCTAATCTGTATCTTCTCCCTTTCGGTTTTATTCCATTGCTTCTCGTGTTTCCATGTACATATGAGAATAAGGATGATCCCTCTACACTGTGACAGCCCTTCAGATATTTGTAGACCGCTATCAAGTCTCCTTTTAGCCTTCTTTCTTGCAAGCTAAACATTCCCAGATCCTTTAATTGTTCCTCGTAGGACATACTTTGCAGTCCGCTCACCATCCTGGTAGATCTCTACTGATAATTGACCCTGTTAAAGATTTGCATTAGGATCCTAGAGCTTCACGATATCCCACAGTAGATACGGATGAGTGGTTGTACTTTTGGTTGGAGTATTACAGTATACAAAGTTTTAAAGAGAACATGTCATGTAAAATAAAAATGCTATGAATCTGCAAATACGTGGTTAATCCACAGGTTTATAGCATTCCAAAGCTACATGGCTGCCGCACTGAAAGCAGGGCTACCGGGAAGAAATGAACTTTATTCCTCCAGGTAGACTCTGGCTTTCAGTCACAGATGAGCGGCAGTGCATCATTGCTGAGCCGGCTGTCAATCAGTGCTGGGAGTGGTTACAGCCACAGCTTACTATTTACTGAAAGGTGACTGAAAGCCGGAGGCTGCCGAGAAGAATAAAGTTCTTTTCTTCATGGTAGCCATTCTTACAGTGTCAGCCTTATAACACTATTAACCTTCATCTGAGGTTTTTCTGATTATGCATGGTTCAAGAAAACCTAACCGCTGCAGCCTATCACAAGTCGCAGCAGTCTTCTGAATGGTTGAGTGGCGCGGACCATGGGGCATTCGGCACTCGATCTAGTAGAGTGACATCAGGTGAGTATGATTCATTTCAGGTATTTTTTAACTTTTATTATTTTTACAGAATCCGACCCCACTGGTATTGAGCAGATTTTTACTGGACAAACAACCAATTTAATGTTGTCTATATATAGCACTAACGTGTACAGTGGCGCCGCACAGAGATTGTTGCTGTTCACAATTTGTCTTGTTCCTGGCTGTAAGGCCTCAGGCATCCATTTTTCATGTGCGTGTTTTATCCGCGTTTTTCAAGGAGAGATCACATGCCCACTATAGTCTATGGTGTTGTTCACATGTATGTGTTTTTTTTTTTATGGACCGAGTGTCCATCAAAAATAATAAAAAAAAACGAGACATGTCCGTTTTTGATCTGAGTCATGGAATAAATTCGCCAATCCATGTCTAACGAATGTGGAACTGAGGGTAAAAATAGAGACGGAGCAAAAATGGATTAAAAATCGATTCCAGGCTTTTAATGAAAAATGGTGTTTTTTTTCTCGTATTCAAAAACAAAAAGGACACTCAAAAGAGATCTAAGGCTCAGAATCTATTCTCCCTGTCTGCCAGAGTCCAGGAGTATGTCTTTGGGGTAAAATGTCTGTGGTATTGCCCCCATAACAATAGTAACCAATGTGCTACTAGAAGGAAGTGGCATGTAAGGAGACCCTCAAGTAGCCCACAAATTATTCGGCACATGCAGAGGACTTCTACCTCGGCAAACCCTTTAATTTCAATGGAAGCCATGTAATACCGCGTCTCCTGCCGTAGGAGTAATATCAGTTTATTTGTGTTTTCATTTTGTAAAAGATGCCATGATATTCATGTATTTTTACAAGCATTTTTGTGGACATTTTTATACACTTATGCAATTTTATCTTTTTTTTTTCATGAAAAACAAGTAAAAATGTAGAAAACAAATACACAAGGAATCCCTAAAAAATGCACCAGAAGTTGGGCCGATTTATTAAAACTGTCTAACACTAAAACACATGGACTATAAGTCTCCTTACTCTGGCTTATCACTCTCCTCAAGGAGAGACGTTACCCCTTAAGCCCCAATAATTCCTCTCATACAGTCAAATCAGATTTCTTGCTTTGCACTGAGGAGGGGCAACACCCTGAAACACGTCTCTGCAAATAGAGATTCCGGTTTGGCATTTAATCCTAAGTTACGTGGCAAGGCTTGTTAAAGGGTCGATATTGGCTTTTAGTATTGCTGCTTCCAAAAGATGGAGTTCAAGTCCTCTTCCTCTCTGAAGACGCAATTTGCCTATTTAACACTATAGAGCTCGGCTTTCGTTTTTTTAGCCCCTTACCAAATTATGACATACCGGCATGTCACATGACTGCTCCTTTTCTTGGAAACTGCATCTGCCGGCATTTGCCAGCAGATGATGGCTGTGTAATTCAGCCATCATCTACCTCTAACAGCTGCTGGTGGAACGGAAAAATCAAAACGCAAGAATTGCAGTTTTTCAGTTGCAGCAACGCTGTGAGAAAAATTCAATTGAGAGGCAATCAAAACATTGGATCTATCTCAAAATGCTATCAATGAAAACATCAGCTCAGGACTGAAAATCTAAAACATTATGGATCTCGGAAAATGGCGACATTAGTGGTTTTTTTTACGAATTTTCACTTTTTTTTACCACTTTGAAAAAATAAAACAAGTTGCATGTTTGGGAATCACCATAATCGTAGTGACTTGCAAAATCATATTGTCAAGTCGTTTTTATGGTATAATGAACGTTGTAAAGACAAAACCCAAAAAACAATGTCGAAGTTGCGCTCTTTTCGCAATTTCTCCGAACTTAGATTTTTTTTCCTGCTTTCCAGGACATCACATGATAAAATGAAAGATGTCATTCAAATGTACAACTCATGCTGCAAAAAGACAAGTCTTCATACCCATACGGCTATGTCAACGGAAAAATAAAAAAGTCATGGCTCTTGGAATAAGGGGGGAAAAAATGCAAAAATGAAAAATCGCAACGTCCTTCAGGGGTTAATGCTAAGTAGTCACCTGTTTCTTTACATTTCTAATATAGTGTGTCCGTTTGTGGAGGGTTCCTGCCAAGATGTACGCATTGACGTTAAAAAGATTACTTCTGGGCTTTGGTTAGGGTGGTGTTGATGGACTAGCTACGGGGAAGCTTAGGAAACCCTTTGATGTCAGCTTTTCTGGGTGGTTTGGGCAAGTCTCAGACAGAAGGTGAATGCCAGCCAGTTCTGGCCATGCCAGGAGCTTCCAGCCTTCATTCTCCGTGGTTGATGTATTCGCACTTTTTGTGACTAGGAAGCTTGATGTAGTCAAGACTGGATCAAATTACACTGTTGATGTGTAGGTATTTGGCAAAGAATAAAAAGTCTCAACTTTAAGAGATAAAATTAGGGTTTTCTTGGTTTTTCGTTGTGTAACAAGACTGAAAAATACATTGTGAAGGTCGATTACCAACGTTATGCTGTGTTAGGTATTAAAAAAAGAGTATTACTTGCCCTCCCAGTGATGCGTCTCTGCTCTGTCGTATGGCTGCATTTGGGTGGCGTCACATCAACAGCACTGCAGCCAATCGTCCAATCACTGTGCTCAGCAGCTCCACTACAGTTGACGGCAAGAGTCACTGAGCTCAGTATTTGGGGTCATAATGTCAACACTGCAACCAAAACAGCGAGAGAGGGCAACGCTGTATCGGGGAGGGCAAAAAATACAATTTTTTTTTTTTAATAACTAACTCCAAAAGTTTTCTGAAAGGGGATTACCCCTTTAAACTAAAAAGCAGGCAGCAGTTGGATGGAACCGGAAAGCTTCCATTTTTTCAC
This sequence comes from Oophaga pumilio, assembly GCA_009801035.1. Lineage (NCBI taxonomy): Eukaryota > Metazoa > Chordata > Amphibia > Anura > Dendrobatidae > Oophaga > Oophaga pumilio. The sequence goes on from VIAB01000041.1 coordinate 295,460, forward strand.
GGACCTTGCGTTGTCAAGTTTGATCCACTACTCAGTTCAAAAATGGACAACCTTTCATTTTATTTTTTTGAGGACTTTCTGTTTGCAAAATAAAAAAGAAGAAAATAGGGAAAAGTACAGATATGACACGTACGTGAAAAACGAATGCTTGAATGTGGCCTAACTTTGAGTGTTTTTAATAACGTCCATGTAAAAATGGTAAAATTTGTCCATCACCTTCCACCAAGAATTATGGTGATCTCAACCCTACAATTACATTCTAAACTGCTGAGAGCTGAGATATCCTCTGTTAGTTGCAATAAATTACTGTAAAAGGTGTTAAGATTAAAATACCACCAATATTGCCTCATTACTATGCAATTGTCATATTTATGCAATCTTATGCTATGGGATGTGAAAACCAAGAAAAAAGCAAAGCAAGCATATACCGTGTAATAATAACATAAGAAAATTGTAACAGTACATGTAAATAACATAGGGCACTTCGTTATCATAATTTTGGTCAAAAAAATGTAAAAGCCATCCCACCGCGACAAGGTGTACCCAATCGGAACGGTCTTGTCTCTAGTGTTAAAGCCTCACCTTGTCTCTGGCGACCTCAGTGTAGATAAGGGCAGAGCAGGTCCCAGACCCCACTGTTCAGAAACCTGCCCGTCAGAAGCTATATGGATGAAATACCTAGCTCAGAAAGTACAAAAAACTACAGAAAGACCAAAGAAATGAGCCGGAGCATAAGCTGATATACCAATGTATGCTCGGGCTCATTTTTTCTATTTGCTATGATATGTGATACATGATATGTCCCAGTCAGATGATGCCACTACTGGCGGTGATAAGTTCTAAGGTGCCACTCCTGAGGAGTGAATGTGTCGCCATGTCTTCACAGATTGTAAGCTTGCGAGCAGGACAGGACCCTCACTCCTTTTGGTATTTGAGTTATTCTGTAATGTCTTTTATTGTCTGTACAAGTCCCCTCTAAAATGTAAAGTGCTGTGGAATATGTTGGCGCTATAGAAATAAAAAATTATTATTTTATTTTAATACTTGATACGTTGAGTAGTTGTTGGTGTTATGACTGGGTAAGAGGGCACATACATAGTCCCTGAAAATGCTGCTATCACAAACATGCATCGAGTGTAACACAGAGGCAGTCCCGGAGCATTGCAAGTGCCAGTTCACCATTGTCATAAATACCAATTGTCCACCTCTGCTGATACCAAGCCGTTGCTTCTTGGGAGATTGTTGTAACTTTAACGTCTTATCCGAGCATGCTCGGGTGTTATTAGAGTATCTGGGGTGTGCTCGTATATTATGTTCGAGTTCCCGCAGCTGTTAGACAGCCTGAACACATGCAGGGATTGCCTGTTTATTAGCTGTCAAACAGCTGCAAATCATGCAACAGCAGGGACTCGAACGTAATATACGAGCACGCCAAAGATATGCTGATAACACCGAGCATGGCCATATAAGACATTATCCGAGCACGTTCGTTCATCATTATTCCATTTCTTCAGCTGTCCCTGAATGGGGAACCAGTAAACTATTAAGGGGATACAAGGCACCATAAGGATTGCTATATTCTTAAAGGCTAACACCATCACCCTCCTTACTTTCCCATAAGGATGGCCAAATCACAGTATTTACAGAGATTCACACAAAATTGTGGCAAAATGGTCGCATTTTGCCACAATTTGACTTTCTGAATTTTCAATGTCTTTCTCATCTTCTTGTTTGCTGACAAGGCAGATTCTCTATATACGGACATTTTGCACGGGTACTCTCCGCTCAGTTGCAAAAGGAATGGAATAACCAATGATTTTAAAAGGGAGTGCAATATCATTTTCGGAGGGGCCCTTTTTTAAAGTTATACTATAATCCTATAATTTTTGGGGATGTTTTAATACATCTGATATGCTTATAATAGAGGTGGCATGTGTCGGGCCAGTTATACTTCTTAGAGTATTGTTCTCACAGTCAGTTGCAGAGGAGTTTTACCACATTAAACATTTACAAAAAAGCAGCATATTGGGACCTCTGTGAACCGTATTTCTGCATGACATGGGGACAACACGGCCATCATCTAAGGTGAGTCTTCTGGTATTAATTTGAGATAGATTTTGTAGACACCTCCACATATGGGGTAAAAGTGGATATTAATAAGTTCACAAATATTGAGCTTGAAGGGATGAATGAAAATTAGACAAGATTTTGAGCCAAAATCTACAAGATTGAGAACATTCATCCCACCAGAAAACTTCCATCTGCAGCTGGAGAATCGCTGAAGGCGCAGGCCATGGCTAAAAAAACAGGGCTTCGCCTTCAAAGACTCCTATGGTAAATGAATCAAAGTTGAGTTATGGGGTATGGTTGATAAAGTTTCTTCTTGATGAAGCTGACGATCAACCAAAGATTGTTTTGAGCTGAAGTCTATGAGAAAACAAAGAAGATACGGTGGCTTCTTGCTGGAACACAATTAAGAGAGGGTTTTCCAAGATCACAGAAGACTAGTAGAGGGCTACCAGTGAGGAATTAGGTATTACATGATATGACACCCATGATAATTTTGCTGCAAGGGCTTGATGATCCCTAATCAGCCCCTATTTGGTGGTTTCTAAGGAAATGGAGGTTCCCATGATGACTTTTCCAAGAACACCTTTAGATAAATGAGAAATGACGAGAAGATCTGTTCAGAGAGGACACACGTTTGGTTCTTTAGGCTTTATAGACTAGAGTCCTGACACTATAGGAGTTCTGGGTACGCAGAATCTATCATATTCATGATGTTTTATTTCAATCTACACATTAAAGCACGTGACAAGAAGCAGTTTCAGGAAATGCAAAAATATAAGGAGATACTTTTCAATTTTTTATTCTTTTAGGAGCCTCAATTTTCGATTGTTACGCCAAACTCTCTAAATCAACATTGACATTCCAGGAGAACCACTCTTGATGGAACCGCTCCACAGCAAACCGATATGGAAGTTCAGCCACATGGCAAATCAAATCCCACCACCCACCCACCCCTGCATACCAGTCAGGGGTTAACCCCTCCATTGCTAGAGTCTCTCGGCAAAACTTGGGGGGCTACTCCAGCAGAGAAGGGGTTAAAGTCCTGCTTTAACACTCCATTCGAGGAGGGGGTAGCCATTGAATAGAATGAGAACATAGGCAACACGAGGTTTAATGCTAGCATTGCAAGCCGCTCTATTCATCTTTGTTCGGAAGGATAGAAAGTCGGAAATCAGGAGTCGGAGAAAAGAAACATTAGAGAAAAGTGAAAGATAGAAATTTGGTCTGGTCAAACAATGGATTTCTGAGCTAGTGGTGACGCGCTGTCATCTCCTCCAAGCCTTGTTGCCTTGGTCTCAGCACCGTTAATAAAATCTGTTCTAAAGTTAGCACCATTTTTTTGTTTTTGTTTTGCCGCCCAACCCCCGAGAGACAAATATTACAAACTAGAATGTGAAAGAGGAGATACAAAATAAAATATTACACAAATAATTTCAGGTGAGACAAAAATCCGCCGATGTGACTTAGACGATCATATTCTGGTCGATGTCCTCTGCAAGAGACAACAAAAAATGGAGCATGTCACTAAATATTATGTTCATTTATTGGTCATTTAAAACCCCAATACACATTAGATGAAATGTGGACCATCCAAATCTCTTCCAAAATCCATGGGTGGTTGGAACTCAATCACCCAATGAGTCGTTTGCCAGATGAGATGAGTGTGGTGTTGGTTACTCCACTCTCCCAATTGGCTGAGCCAAGTACTCATGAATATGGGGGAGATGGGAAAGAAAACTGGCCATGACTCCAAGATGGTTCATACATGGTCAAGAAAACCAACAACCATTGGCTTTTGAGTAAGTACATAATGCAACTTTCCCCTTAGTGGTGGGTTTCCATTAAATACATTTATTGCCTATCCATAGGAGAGATGATAAATGTATAACGACTGCTCACATGTGAGTATAATGTTTATCCAGTCATTATCTGATACTTGTACTTACGCTCCTTGATTCCAAAGCACTTGGCCCATTCATCTAAAGCAATGTATTTGTCATCGTCGATGTCACATTCGTCGAAGAAACGAGTTGTGCAGTGCTCCATGGGGATAAGAGGAGCACGGAGAGGAGACAGCTCAGTGTGGGAAAGGTATCTAAGGGCAGAATACATTAACAATGGGTTATTTAGGGAATTAATAACAATCGGCACAAATTTGGTTCAGTAGTACAAGATATGCCCAAAATATCAAAATATAGGCCCACATGTCATGGTCAATATCAGACCACTTAAAAACAAAGCTACTGTATTTTGTCTTAAATAAAAAAAAATAAAGGTGGTTGTGGTTTTATATCATAATCACAATACATACCCATCGATGGGGTGCTGGTCCAGCTGTCCAAATTGCCAGTGGACGGGGAAGACATACATGTTGTAGTTCTTCTCAAAGTCACGTGCCAGCAGCTCCATGGTGTGGTCTCCAGCTTGAAGACGTTTCTCGTTTTCATGGATCTTCTTCACCTGTAGGAAAGTGAGATATGTTCTATTTAGTTGTGAACTAGTCAAAAAACACTCTTCCTGGTGCTGATTTGATGTTTTCTTAAGCCATCCATACAATAGAGATTTGATATGACCGCTCTCAGTGCAACCTGGCTGGTCTATGAATGTTCTCGTTTTGGACAAAGCCATAAGTTAAAAAGGCAAACCAAATCTATATCTTGATCAATGACTTGATCTGGGCAAGCAGATCCATCATTTGGCACGTTACAAGGACAATGTCATGGCAGATCAACTTTACTACAGATGCCTTCGGATTCCATCTGAATTCCAAAAATTCCATTGTTTGGCCAGTTGGAGCCCCTTTACTAACCCAATATTGGGATATAAGTCATTAACTGTCCTACACTTCATGAAGCTTACTTCCAGCTTTGGTAATGATTTGGCACAAAGCCCATCCCTTTCATGAGCCCCACCATAACAATATGGTCCGACTCTACACATGCATCTGTCAGAAGCGATATGATATCAGTCAATATATATTCGGTAAAAAGAGGACAGAGTAATTAGTGGGTTATGTAACCTACAAAAGAATAATTGTCTCTTGACCCATGATGCAGAGGACAGCCTATGTGCTAGCAAATTGGGATGTCAGGAAGTCAAAAATACATAGTTTATTCTGGGCTAAGTAGAGAGCACTTAACGTTAAGCTTGTGAGTTTTGTAATTAAACCAGATCTAGTACATTATTGTGGGGTATGACTGTAAAAATCCCATATAGGCTAGCTACATGACCCCTCAATGTTTACTCATTACATAGAAATTGGATCTAAAAGGTTCCTCAGTTCATAATTGTTGCAAAATGCGCCATCTGGATCTAGATATTGAAAAAAGTTGACCCCAATCTGTTTCTCTTGTTGACCACGGCTCACCAAATACATTCAGCATCTCAATTTTCTGTTTAACATGAATGCTTGTCTAGAAGAAGGATAAACGCAAAACATTTTTTTCAAGGAAAATAATTCGAATTAGAAGGAACAGGCTGCCACGAGAGGTGGTGAGTTCTCCTTCAATAGAAGTCTTCAAACAGAGGCTGTAGAGACATCTGTCTGAGATGGTTTAGTGAATCCTGCATTGAGCAGGGGGTTGGACACCATGACTCTGGAGATCCCTTTCAATTAACGCCTAAGAATGTTTTTGGACCGTGATATCTGACCAAAGGACCAGGTTGAACCGGAACAAGTCATTTAGCAATTATTAACTACAGTAACAATCACTACTAATGATCATTACATCTATGACCAGTTCTTCTACCCAACAAGGCTATTTTCCCTGGTGCATCGAGTGACTAAGGGGATGTAATTTTAGATGTTGGGTAAAAAATATCTGTTCATAGATCAAAAGCGCATTTAGTGCAATAGATAAAATGAAAACCAAGAATTATGGTCTCTGAAATGAAGACATTTGTTATAATACCCTTATCTTCTGTTTCTCATTGAGCATGTTGTTGTCCTCGTCACGCTCATACAGGCTGACCAAGACGTTCTTCAGCCAGTCGCGCATGCGCAGGGGGAACTCATTCAGTTCAGAGTCCACACAGGGAGGAATGACTGTAGGGAAAGAAGGAAATTACATCAAATCTGTGCATTTAACTCGTGGTCTAAGAAGCTAAGAAATCTTCAGTCACCTAGGCTCTGACTCAATAATGAGCCCCATTGCAAAGACAACCATGTTCGGAGCCAATTTTTGCTGACACCAGGGTTTTTTTTCCGCATCCTATGTGTATAATAGTAACAGTAAAGATTACCATTAAGTTGAAAAGTAGATGTGTTCTATAAAAATGGAGGATGGAACATCATCTCTTCTGGTGAAGACCAATTAGCATTGGCTAAAGTCAACCACACACAGTGGATGGGTGTTGGCCAAATGATGCCATGGCCGATTGTTCGGATGACAGCCAACTCAGTCATCTTTTCCACACACACAAGAACGCTCGCTGGGCCAAGCACTTCTTAGTTCTCTATGAGAAAGCAGCCGAGAGGCATCTATGCTGGTAGCTTACATCTGTGAGAACAAAGCGTTCGGTGATCCAAAATCAAACACGCCCGATCAACATCTACCTGTACAATTACGGTAGTTAGATGGCACACCTATACACATTAGAGTGTTGGCCGAACCCATGGATACTGGGGGGGGTTCAGCTGTCATTAGTCTAATGTGTCTGGAGGCCTTAAGCAGTCACCCAAGTCTTAGAGATTGACATCTAGCTTAGTTGACCAAAGAAGACAACGGAAGATCATACATAATCTTCACCCCTAATCCTGTTGACGTTCCACCAAGTCAATCCTTCTCTCCTCTGACATCAATTTCAACTGTCAGGGGCCCTTATGTATATTAGACTGTTGGATAATCCCACCAATATCTATGGGTTTGGTCAACTTTAACGTGTATGAGGACCTTAAGGAGCCACCCAAGTCTTATATATCAACATCTAGCTTAATTGACAATTGAAGATCATACATAATCTTTACCGCCAATCCTGTACAAGGAGCCAACAACTTAAGACGCCCAAATAAATTTGACAGCTGTTGGCTAAACAATGGTTTGACCAACAGATATCTTCCCAGACTCCTCCATACACAGGAATGTTTGGCATGAGAGGCTGCTGCCAGGAACCTGACTGCAAATTATTTCCATTTTACTATTAGATAACAAAAATTGTAAGTATTACTACAAATAAGCCAAAAACAAATCAGACCTACTCATTAACCGGTACAAGACCAGGCCATTTACCCCCATTCTTGACTAGAGACACTTTCGGGTTTATTTCATAAATGCGGATTAAAGAGCTGTCAGTTTTTTCTGGTTCAGATAATCATTTTTACGTCGTCATATTCTTTTTTTTCTGATATTGCTGGGAAAATAAGGGAAATAAGTGCCTCTTTTTCCTGTTTTTTTTTATTTTATGACCACTAAAATGAATTTAAAAATATGTTCCAAATTCGGCAACAATTATTTTATATATCGGACATGTTTTCTTTTTGCTAGTAACAGCAATTTGGATTGACAGTGGCATTTTTATTTATCTATTTTTTATCTTCTATTTGTTATTTATTTATTCATTTTATCTTTCATTTATTTTACATAGTGTCATAAAAGACCTTTTGGGGGGTCATTTCAACGTATGTAAATATTTTAATTTTTTCATCTTATTTTATTGTAATTGGGGCTGGTATATTAGCCCCAATTACAAGGGACATGCAGGCCCCTGGCTGATGGCGGAACTGACTGGGTCTTATATGACCCATTAGATCCTGCTCTCTCACTATACACAGTGATCACTTGATGCTAGGAAGCAATGTTAGTGCTTTCTTTTACTGTAGACTCATAACTTCTTTAGCACTGCATATACAGCGATAGAGAAGGCAGAGACGGTAATAAACGGTCTCTGCCTTCTCTATGGGAACTCCGTCTGTCTCTGACAGCTGAATCTCCTTCGCTCCCGCATCTACATAATTGCGAGTAGCTGGGCTCCTAGGCAGTGGCATTTTAGAACATAGAAGTGGTTAGAAGCAATTCTAAATAACACAAATCTCCTATCCCAGACATTTGTTTTATTCACTTGATAAAAACGCTGGTACGGCGTTGAAACGCGTTGTACATAAAAAAACTTATTCTCGTCATTTTTGAAGAATTGATCTACTCCAGCAACGCCACCCACATACATGTACATCCAAGTTTTAACTTGCCGATGCATCGGTAAGTATGGCCATTTTCAGCGATACAGTACATACTCTAGAAAAGGGATTAGGTCTCCTGGTTGGAGAATGTCACTCTTCAAAGCTCCCTTTTGAAAAAGATACTTCCCCTACAAGTGACAACAGGCGGAATAATAGACATTCCTGCTCCAACAAAGAGACCTCTGTGAAGTGTGAGAACCTAGGGTAATTGACTTTTCTGCAACAAAGACTGCCTTGTAAATTGGTATTTTCGGCACATGAACAGTGCCAAAAGTTCTATGGGCAAAGTGAATGGTGCTGCTCATCAAGTACAGGATTTAGGTTGAAGATTACATATGAAACCCAAGGACCATTCAATGTCTTCTCTGACTAGTTAGATGCACCATCAACATAGTCTTCTTTAGAGGTCTCCGTACACATTAGACTAAAGTTGGCCCAGCCAGTCGATATTGGTGGGATTATCCAACAGTCTAATGTACATGAGGGCCATCTGACGGTCCCATGATATCGGAGGAGAGAAGGGTCAACTGGTCGGAATTCCAATTGTGGAACCTTTTCATTCGTTATCTCCATGGAGATAATCAAGCTAAAAGATCTGTGAGGATTCACAGGTCTGCAGTCACAAAGAATGGCTAAAGACTTGTACCCCAAGTCTGGACAACCCCTGAGTATAGAAGGATGAGCTGCCATACCAAATACATCTCATAGACATGAGTGCTATTGCTTCTTCTACAGGAAAGAAAACCACAGCTGTTCCATCATTGGTCCCGAGTCAACTGTATGAATGGAGCAGATGTCAAAATAAAGAATGCCACTCCATTCAAAGTGTATGGAACCGACCGATAAAGCCATTAGCCAAGCGCTAGCCTCGTAATTGTCCCCCATTGATGGTACCTCCAGTGATCATGCACTTTTCATCTATCCTGTGTAGAAGTCATAAGCATCCATTCTAGAATAACCCCTTAAATTCATACTTCACGTTACTGCCTTCCACATTTTCTAGCACTGTGCTTTTTTTAAAGCTCCATGGTGCAAAATTTTTAATGAAACCAAATTGCAAAAAAATATTTTTAGATCAAGTTAAAAACAAAATGCCCCCGAGGGTGTTCATATTATTAAAGCTTGGAATTGATGAAAGCTCATGCATAAAACCAGCTCTAGCTATATTTTTCCAGAATGAGTTGAATTTTCCACATAAAACATTGCATTGCAGGCTAGAACAGATCTGCGAACCTTAGGAATTAGTCCCTGGGGGAGACTGCAATGCTCATTGGCTAGGTTTATGTGGAGCGCTGAGCTAGCAGGATGTAGACATTTGACTCCTCGCGACTGTAAGAGTCATCGTTCTTCACATGCTCTAACCAGCCACCCAAAATGAAATGACCCCCGAGGGCCATCAGTGGAAAATGTAAGCCTTAAGTGCACAATCAAAAAGGAGGGACCTTTATTCTAAAACAATTGTGTCCTTATCATTCTTAGGAGAGTAGTTCAGGACATTTTCAGGAAATATCAATTCCAGTGGTAATTTTGGTCTACAAACCAAACCCCATTATTGGGCAAGGAAGTATTTTAGTCTTCTACTGACCATTGCATTCATGCAGCTCTAATTATTGATAGTTTTGCCTATCATTTAAGAGTTTGGCCACTTTGTCTTATGCTGACTCCACACAGCTTTTAAGAAATCACATGGTTATCCGTTGACTTCAATGGGTTGACCATCTGGCCTTCAAAAGGAGCCGAGAAGAGCTGTTGGCATATGAAGTGGGATGGTACTTCATTCAAGTGACTGGCAGGGATAATTGCTATCGGAACCCCCACCCAATTGGATATTCAAGCATAACTTGTTGATGTCTACTTGGACAACCCTTTTACTTCTGCCATCGGTTGGAAAATATTAAGCAAATAATCTTTTAATACTCAATTTGGCAAAGTCATTGGCCAGATTTCTCTATTCTGTGCCGGTTGCTGTAAAAGGAATGGTTCACAGGGATAAAGATCTCAGTTACTCACATTTGCATGGTCCAATGTAATCCAGGTGCAGCTTGTGACCCTTCTTTGTTCCTTCCAGGGTACATTTGGTGGCAAAGAAGTGGCAGGAAGAGTCATAGGTCTTGTTGTCTGTGGCACAGACCTACAGGAGAAGGTGGATGGGAAAAAAAAATGTAATTTTCGTAAGTGCCATAGGATGAATGCGTGACGCTCTTTCATTTCCAAGAGTTTGAAGGAACCAAAAAGTTAAAGGGGTTGTCCACGACTAGGACAACACCTTCTTAAACTAAATGTTAAAATAATAAAGCCTACACTCATCTCCCGTGCCGGCACCATTCCCGTGGTGTCGGCACACACTCTCTTGTGATGCGGGGTTATGACACATGACCCTTGTGCCCGTCACGCTCTCCCCCTTCATAAGAACTGAACATGAAGAGGAAGCCAGGGTTTAGCTCACCCTAGACTTCCTGTTAATGTTTGTCCGATGGCGGAGGCAGTGACGCCAAAGCTGATTGGACTGCGAGTGCCGACACCACTGGATCGGAGCCGGCACAAGAGAGGAGTTAAGGCTTAATTATTTATCGGGGCTGAACATTTAGTTTAAGATGGGGTTGTCCTAGTAGTGGACAACTCCTTTAATTAGAAAGCGTACAATATAATTTGGGAAACTTCCTCGGTATTCTCCTCCCTGTAAATTATATGGTTCTTCTGTCCTAGTGTGCATCCATCTGGCAGAAATGTATCACATATATTAGCTGCAAACATCATTTAACGTTCTACATTGCAGCAACTACACTGGAAGATAATTGTGAATGAGCGTTCTGAAATACACTCGTTTCACGTTTATCTTGCAGTGAAAACAGGATTTTGAGCATCACCAAAAATCATCGCTCTCGACGGTGCATCGTTCCATGTAAACAGGACTTGCACTGCCGTGAACTATGGCAGCCTAATGGCATTGAGCGGCCTATTAGAGATTGCTCAGAGTGCATTGTTTACTTTGGCCTGCCTATACAAGAAGGCATTTCAATGACCATCGATTGGTAAAGGTTTACCGATCGGTGGTCGTATTGTGCTGCTGGTCGGTCCGTATATCACGGATCCTTGGACAGCAATAGTGTAGATATGTTTATTGAGCATGCTCTTTGACCTGTGCAAAGATCTCTGTGCAGAGTGGCAGGAACAGGGGAGTAATGATTGGGGTTACAGAGGGTTCGACCATAACTGAGGTCATGGAGTCAGAAGGCTCACCATTGTCAGTGCTGTATGTGCATCCTTGAATGACAAAATGTATCGCGGGAGGGAGAGCCGCCAGCTCCCTGCACCACAATCACAATAAGAGGCTGGCAGCTGATGTTGGCGTGCCAATCGCAGGCAGGGCACGACATCACTGCCATGTGCGCACTACCCTGCCCCAATACATCAGCTTTGGAGAAGGAAGAAGATACTGCTTGCCACAGGAAGGTGGGCTGGTAAGAAGAATCATTTTTTTAAATGCATCGGAAAAGAGAGACAAGATGGAGGACAGTATTACAGTATTACAGTATAGGGGCCAGGAAGGAGGATATTGTCCATCTGACCAACATGCTGGTTGGGGGTCTAGATCCAAATTTTAGCCCATGAGATAGTTGGTGATAAATGCCATTGTAATATTTAC
>VIAB01000041.1:312223-325077 GCA_009801035.1 Oophaga pumilio
CATTCAGGATGGAGCTCCATAACCCTGTTCTTAGAGTTCCAGAGCCCCGATCTTGGAATCGTTGGAAGTCCCAACTTTCAGCCTTCCTGTGATCAGCAATTTATCCCTTTTCCAATGGATAGGGACTAACTTGTTTTATAAATATCCCTTTAAATAAGAGTTTTTTAGTTTATTTTATGCTTTAACATAAAACTTTTAAACAGATCGACCTACAAAAGTAAATTTTCATTCCCAGCGCACTCCGTAAAGTGGTCAGATGGAGTCGGCCAAAAAACTTCCTTTCATTCTATTCCCTGGCCATGGATCCCCCCTCTGTGCACTGTCTTAGGTTGGGGGTCAGTTCAGCCTTTTTGGCTTTCATGAGCGTCGGGTGGAAAAGTACTGGCACTTTTGGCAGCCTTTCTTTAGTCCAGATGCCCTGATAGGCTTTGCACAGGCTGGGGCACCCTGTTTTTCTGGACATTTCCTGGCACTCGGCAAACGCGCGCCGGGAGTACATTCTTTATGTCCGCAAGCCCAAAAATAAACAGGATTATTTAGTCACATTTCAGATCAGAGGGAGAAAACACTTTTCGCTAACCAAAAGCTACACCCGAGCTGAGACGATGGCGGTGCCCCCAGGCTGTTTGATGACAGGCTCCTTTAAAAAACTAAATTTATTAACATTTAAAGGAAATAATAAAAAAATAGAAAAATCAAAAACTTTAAAAACAAAATGTATAAAAGTAAAAATATAACTTTTACCAAAAATATATTAAAAATCTTTTTTGGAAATATATGTGATGAGAGTCCAACTCGTTCGGCCTTTGCCGCTATGGAAGACCAGGACGAAGTGACCCCTATTTTTTAGTTATTGACCCCCAACACATCAATAAAAAGTGATCACAAACCCACTGACGCAGAAGTACAGAACAGTATGTATTTTGGTTGGAAGGCTCCTAAGAGGGAAATGTGTCCTGTAGCAAACAAACCTCAGCTCGTCGTGATCTCACAGCAAGGAAAAAACAAGTTTATTTCAGAAGAGTAAACTAAGGTTATGAAAAGAGACTTCTTCTACGGCCTCATCGGTGTCTGGAAAGATTTTACTTAGTACATTTCATGGACAGAGAAATACACATTGGCTGGATTCATCATGGAAGATGAAGCAACTGTTGCCGTTAACCCGTTTTGGTCAATGGATTTCGCATCTGTTCCTCCCGAGTCATGGAAAGGAAGTTTTAATTTTGTTTTTCCAGAGATTGAGCATGTTCAATTTCAAAATGTCTGATCCATCATGTGGGGAGAGGGTTTATTATGACCCACATATCTAATCCGCTGATGATCATTGTTAATGGTTCTGCAGAAAACCTCTATACCATAACAGATGACAGGGAGAAGATACCGGTCAGATGACTGCAATTTGATCCTTTTGTTCAGCAGGCAGGTAAGCTGTTGTCAAATAATTTTGACTAAGGGTTGCCCGGCCTTAGTCTACAATTCTGCAGTCACCTTTTGTGCCTGCCGACTTGTGAACCCTCACATCTCGCGCACTGCACGCTGTGAGGATTCTCCAGTACTGGGCAGTCATTTGCAGACTTCCGGTCACATTCCGACTAGACTTGTCTAGCCTCGCTCATTTCACTTGCACTGAGCGAGGCTGGATACAGTTTAGTCGGCATGTGACTGCATCTATGCAAATCACATACTTGTGGCACCAGCATCGGAAAAGCCTCACAGTACGCGCAATGTGAGGATTCACAAGTCTGCAGTCACATAGAATGACTGAACATTTGCAGCCTAAGGCCGGACAACCCATTTAAGGACCTATACACTGTGGACTAATGTTAGCGGAACTCGCCGATATCGATGGGTTTGGTTGACTGTCTAATGTGTATGGAGACTTCGGCAACTGATGGTGGAGGAGATGTCGATCACACATGTTCGATTTCGGATTGCCGAACTTCTTGGGCCCATGTGCGACCGCACAGGTTGCACTAATGATATGTCCATTTACACAATTGTTTTATGTGCATAGAGTATCATTTTATCGGCAGCACATCAACTGTCTAAACCGCACGATGTGCTGCAGAGAACAATGGAATCAATGGCGTGAAGAGCAGTCCAATCACCCGACAAACAAGTGTTTTGTTCACTCGTCGGGTTATGGCCGTCATGTTCACATGAGCTGATATTCAGCAAATAATCCCAATTATCCGCTTTTCTAAATGGGTCTTCATTTGGAGGCCAAAAATCGAATATTTCTTGGGATTTCCATGGCAGATGCCCAGGGTACAAAAGTGAGACCACTGCCGAAGCAGTATGACTAGAGATAGCGAGATCCGATCCATCGGTCACAACAGAGATCTGTGGCCACTGCGCGGGCGTGAGAGAAGCACTTCTTACCGGTCAGTATCAGGCTATGAGCTTTGGACTGACAGTCTCCCTTTAAATTGGTGTGAAACCATCACTTATTGGCAGAAAGGGGGGGTCCTATGACCTCCAGTTCCTAATTTAAGTCAGTGGCCCTTTCCATAGAGGTCAACGGAGAGATGTGTGCACCACGTCTTTGAAGTCTATGGGAGTTACAGGAAGAGTCAAGCGATGGACTGGACACTATATTCCGAGGACAATTTGAACAGGGAACATGAAGAGTTTCTCCACACCATTAAAGTTTTTTTTTCCAGTGGAACCTGCACAAAGTTGTTTAATAACATGTCTAGAGGGCAATCTGAAGAACTGTTAAGTCTACACTTAAGATTAAGGGGTTATCTCAAAATGACTCCTGGCAATCTACTTTACAGGGGGGAAGTGTACTCCTAAAGATTGACATTTTGGTCAAGTAGTGTGGTCCAAACTGTGTTCTACCATGCTGCTGGCAGAGGTAGCGTTACCTCTGCAATATCAGAGAAGCACAGGTCACACAATTTTTGCAACCTGTGCAACTGTAGGGGCCCAAAAGGTAAGGAGTGCCATTTCTACTCCAAAGCAGTACATAAAAGGTGCATTTAATGATCTAGTGGACTGGATAGAGTCCATATACAGTTTTTGTACAGAAGCCCCCCTTCTTTCTCTGAACGCCCCTTCCACCCTCTGAGGTTGGGCGGACTCAGCTATCCGGCTAGCTTCAGAGTGGCAGGCTGTAAAGCATAATGCCTGCTCGTGCCATGCCCTCCTTGCCTACATAACCGGCCAGGCTGGAATTGCAGAGGTGGCCGGTAATCTAGGCAACAAGCCGTACGTATAAAATAAAATATTCCTCCATTCTTGAGAATAGATGGGATTTTTAATAAGGGGCAAATTGCAAAGTTACTTGTTTTTTCAAGCACTATGCAATTATTTTACCAATTTAGGTAATTGAGTCAACCCCTTTAAGAGAAGAAAGGACTAGGTTACGCTACATGGGTTTTTGGGGTGCACAAATGGTGGAACATTCTATACATTTTATAGCCCATACATCGAAAGGTTCCTCATGTTCTCCCAGGTGCGGCCAGGCCATCGTGAGCTAAGAATGAAGGAGCAGGAAATTTATCTTGGTCCGAAGCCTGAATAAAATCCACCTGTGAAGTAGGACTGTGTACAGAGGGATCATCGCACTAACGTCACGGGCCATAAATTCAGAGGAACGTGGCACCTGTGTGAGCGGAGACTTGAGGAGAAACCCCTCCAAAATAACAAAGCTATAATAGGACTGCTATTACATAAGAATCCGATGTACAAGTGGGTTTATCTTAAAGGGGTTGTCCACCTTAGGGGACAATTTTATTTTACCTAAATGCATGTATTAGGGGTAAAAAGAAAAATCATTTTTGCAATCATTTTGCTCTGTTTGACTTTTACGGGATCTTTGTTCCCCTACACATTCAACTTTGATGTGGTATGTGGTCATAAGAAAAAGACAGATAAAAGAGTGACAAAGTACCCGTCACTGCCCTATCATAATGGGCTCACTGACTGATTCTAAGATAACTCATTCTGCAGCCAGCCATCGACAGAAGCTATAGAAGCCAATCGGTGCAAAACTTTTAATGAAACCCAACTGCAAAAGTGATTTTTAGCCCTAATTACACGCATTTAGGGGAGAAAAATAATAATTGGACAACACTTTTAACCGTTACTTTTCCTAATATTGTTATTTTGCTATATGTCGTCTTATCTACCTAACGTCCTATTTAATATTTCATAAGGGGCTTGAGAAGTTTAGATTAGTGGGGTCCATGAGCTGGGACCCCTTTTATTCGATAAAATGAAGCTGTCTTCCTATAGATCCCTCAATCTCGTGGAAGTTCAGGTTCTGGTACCCGACCAAACTTTAAGCCCCATCAGCTAGCCCAATCGGGGAGAGAGTTTCCAGCTCTATATATGAATTACATAGACAGATATTCATTTAAGCGACCAGCATGTAATACTCCATTTTCCCAGTAGTGGCCACTGTAGGAAAAATGTATATATCTAAAATCAGATCCATGACAATCAAGTGATCTCCAGGCGAATTTAATCCAAAAAGGGTCTGTCTTCAAAAAGAAGCAAAAATAATTTTCCCCAAGCAGATCCTTTGTTTACATAGTGAAGTGTTTTACTATTATGAGTATAAACTTATTTTTTTACTTTCAATACTACCTAAAAACAATTCTTTAGGATCCTCTGGGGTGTGTCTTTAGGATGCTCTGCATAATTACCCTGTGAGCCACGCCCCCTTAGTAAAGACCATGAAATTAGCACTAAAGGTCCATATCTCTGGAACTATATGGCGGATTTAAAAAATAACAAAAACCGGTATAATTAGCGACGTGTCACTTGCTTGGTAGTTTCAGTACAATCAGTGTTTTATCAGCAGGATATTATCACTAGAGGACTAGATCCACGTGCAAGCCAGTCCAGCTAATCTGTGTAACCCCTCCTTCACCACTGACCATTTACATTTAGTTTGTATTGTGTATTTGCCATCTAAATGCAAAGTTAATCAACTTTCTAAATATTAATTACTATTTTGCTGCTTGGAATAATTTATCTAGTTGCCTACTTTTGCTAAAATGTTAGAAATCTGTTAGAGCGCCATCTCCTGGTACTCAGGGTTCTTTTTGCTCTTCACATCATTTCTCTAGGTGTACGACATAGCAGAAGTGAGATGGTTCTATATAGATCTCTATAACGTGGGCAGGGGAGAAAGCATAAACAGTCTCAGGGAGGGCAGATTAAAAGGCTATAGAAAAGGAGGAAAGTACATGGAGAAAAAAAAACAAGTGCTGGATAGAAGCTGTGCTGATCTATAAATTAATGAAGACATCAGCGCCCTGAATAGACACAAAGGGATCCAGATTTCAGATTTTTCTCTCTTGAGAGTGTCCCTCCCAGTAATGTAGGCTGGATGTAAGGTCTGTACATCCAGCCTACATTACTGTGAGGGACACTCTCAAGAGAGAAAAATCTGAAATCTGGATCACTCTACAAATTGTATACATGGAGTCTGAAAACAAACAAAAGAATGAAGATTTCAGACTGAAACTTTGTGTAATTTTAAGAACTAAAGGTAAAATATTTTCCAAAGAAAAAAAAAAACATCTTTAACGATCTTTAGAAGTGATTGTCAACTCAAAGTGATAAAAGGTAAAAAAAAAACACAAAACATATATATAAAAAAAGAAGAAAATTATACTTGACTGACGACAAGGGGAGGATTTTCCATTTTATAGGATACCGTCTGATAAAATGAGGTATGGGCCGTAGGTGGAGACTTTATAAAGGTCCTTGATAGACCAACTACTCTGAACACCCCAGACACTGATGATGATGGTGATCAGCCGCTGAAGGAGGACCTGACCATGTTACTATAGCACCCAGCATTCCTCACAGCCTGAGTAATGTGAGAGGAGCCAGCAGGGTGGAGCTGAGCTCCCAGCAACTTTGCACAGTGGATTCTCTCTCCCACATAACAGGACCCCTCCTTTCTTGTCTCCCCCCCTCCCTTCCCCCCCTTTTTGCTTATGTGGCAGACAATGCCTGTGTTAACCCCTTATTCCCCTCTGCACTACACAGGACCCTGCCACGCAGGATTTATATCAGCAGCTGCAGCTCTGCTTTTACAGATGTTGTTTTTCCCAACTCCCCTTTACTATATGCAGCAGAGCTGAATTTGTCATTTTTACTCTTCGCAGCTCATTGTGTAACGTGCCGGGATAATTACACGGAATAACAGTCGGATAATCGGCATTTCTTTATAAAATCAGAAATAATTTGAGCTGCGACAGATAAGAAGCTCGGCTCTGCTACATCTGTGGCTTTACTTTATGCTGTTATTTCAGGTCTGTCGTTCTCTACTGTCATACAGCCTCCAAAACATGGCAAGATGGCACAATATTAATAATGATGGCATCAGATAGAGACAGTAGATAAACATATATCAGCTATAGAGATATAGAGATAGAGCTAGTGGAAAGAAAGAAAGAGAAAGAAAGAAAGAAAGAAAGAAAGAAAGAATAAATAGATATGACATACATACATAAATTGATAGACAGAAAGAAACATCATGAAGTGCTACTGTAGATATAAAGAAAAAAAAGATAGATAGAGAGATAGATGATAGATATGGCATAGATGATGGAAAGAAAGAAAGAAAGAAGAAAGAAAGAAAGAAAGAGAAAGAAAGAAAGAAAGAAAGAAAGAAAGAAAGAAAGAAAGAAAGAGAAAGAAAGAAAAAGAAAGAAACATCATGACGTGCTACTGTACACAGAAAGAAATAAGAAAGAAAAGAAAGATAGATAATAGATAGATAAATAGATAATAGATAGATAGATGACAGATAGATCATGAAAATCTATTTTAGAAAGAAAAAAGATAGATAGATGTGACATTATGTATTATACATATGCAAATAGTGTTTTCATAGATTATGACAAACTGTTTTCTGCATCTAGACCTATCTATCTATCTATCTATCTATCTATCTATCTATCTATCTATCTATCTATCTATCTATCCATCATCTATCTATCTATCATCTATCTATCTATCTATCTATCTATCTATCTATCTATCTATCTATCTATCTATCTATCTATCTACCTACCGTATTATCTATCTATCTGTTATCTATCCATCATCAATCTATTATCCATCTATCTATCTGTTATCTATCTATTATCTATATTATCTATATAGCTATATCTATCTATGTAGTAGTAGAAGAAGATGTGTGGGGTTTGACTATATCACTTGATTACAGCCATTTGTCCTAGGTTTGCCTGCAGTCCTATGTAAAGCACCATGTGATCGCCTGTATACATTTGCACATTCCTAGCCCTTCCACTATCACAGATGAAGTGTTCTTAGTGGATTGTTGAGATTCCTCCTGGTCCCCACAGACATCCTCACACTATGGACATACAAGAGGCCATACATGATCGTCAGCTCTTTCTTCTGTGGATGTATCAGAATATCACATCACTACTGGAATTTTACGAATCGTTTTAGTTTCATCATAAAAGATGATATTAACAAATGTATATAAGATAAAGAGTTTGTGATGTAATAAATCTGCAAACAATATTCTACCTTGTATAGAGGTGGGGATATAGCAGAGCTGAATTTAATGCTTTGCATAGTTTGCAGTTTAGCAGCAGTCCTATGTAAGACAACAGAAGAATGCAATATTACAAAAAGTTGGATCAAATGACAAACTTGGCTCTGCTGCACCTACGTCTCCCCTACTTGGTTCTGTTGGAATATTATAGCCAAGAGCGATAAAGTAGTTTATCTAGGTAGTGGATTATATAGTAGGGGCTGTGTTATTGGAGGAGGCAGATTAGAAAACCAAAACCCATACCTTGGGATAAGAGAGGAGAGAGCTTCAACCTCTGGGATGGTCTGAAGAAATCTGAAGGGTGCAGGACAAGTTAGCAGAGAGCAGGGATGGGGTGGGTGGGACTGGGCGGCCTGTCTTTCTCATTCTTTCAGGGTGGGCTGTACTAACCCCATCCTGCCCCCCTTTCAGTCCTATTCTAAGGACACAGCCCAAAAAAAAAAAAGTTCAGGCCAGAGCAATCCGCATAGACTCCAAAACTTTAATAATGCCAGGAATTAGATGTTAATTACAGTTCTGCTTCAAAATCCAAACTGAATATGCGAATTTCCTTGACTTGAACTCTAGTGCCATTTACTGGAAGTCATTGTGAGGAGTGAAATGCCTGACATGTGTAAGGAGACTTATAGGCTATGCAATGGTCTTCTGGGAAATTAGATATGCAAATTGCCTCTTCAAAGACGAAGATGACTTGAATTCTAGTGTGACTTAGTGGAAGTAGGATCCTAAAACCCAATATTGACCCTTGCCCCCCGACAGGATAAAAGCCAAACCAAAATCTTTATATGCAGACATGTGTTTCAGGGTGTTTGCCCCTCTTCAGTGCAAGGCAAGAGATTTGGCTGTATGAGAGGCCTCTAACTCAGATTGAAGGGGGTAACATCCTTTCTTGAGAAGAGTGGTATGCCAGTATAAGGAACCTTATAGGCCATGCATTGCTTCTCTGGGAAATTAAATATGCATATTGCCTCTTCCTCTTCAGAGAGGATGAGGACTAGAACTGTAGTGCCTCGTATTGGAAGTCACAATCCTAAAAGTCAATATTGACCCATTAATGAGCCTTGACACATGACTTAAGATAAAAGCCAAAACAGAATATCTATTTGCAGATACTGTGTTTCAGGCTGTTGCCCCTCCTCAGTGCAAAGTGAGATCTGATTGCTACTTCAAATAGGTGGCACTAGAGTTCTAGTCCTCTTCCTGAATAGGCAATTTGCATCATATTATTATTGTTATTTATTATTATAGTGCCATTTGTTCCATGGCGCTTTACATGTGAGCATATTTAATGTCCCAGAGCAGCACTGTATTGCCTATAAGTCTCCTTGCACCGGAATGTCGGTCATGTCACTCTCCACAAGGAGACGTTATCCCTTAAAATCCACATTGAAAACTCTTTGCGTACCCATGCATGTGGATTTTTGAAGATTCCAAATTGTCATCCAAAAACTTTGGACATACCCAAAGAGTATTTGAAGCGGTGTTTGGTGTCGGAGACATTTAAAAATCCAAGCCAAAAAAACTCCACGTGAGCATAGCTTATAATAGTGCATACAGTAATGTAGCCTTTGATCCTTTCGCTCTTCTGCACTCCTATTCCAGGGCTCGCCGCCAGCGGTCTTTGTTTACTCGTCTTCAGAGATGATTTTAGTCAATCACTGTCTTCTGCAGTCTCTTGGTATATGCAGACCAGTGATTGGCTGCAGTGGTCACATGTGTAGCCAGCACTCTATCACTGCTGTCAAGTAAACAAAGTCAGTGGGTAGCTCAACAGTGATGGTACTGCAGCAGCATGGAATATACCAGGTCAGTACAAGTTGATTAATGTGTGGAAACAAGCATCTCTGACATCTTTGATTCACAGAATATGGAGAAAAGAGAGGATTGCTCTCTTGTCTCTATATTTCACATAGACAGTAGCAACAGCAGTAGCATAAAGGTCAATATATAGTAGAAATGAGAAGTGTACCAGTGAATCAACCTCTGGAGTGAGGTAAAACACTTCATAGAAAGCATCAGCTGTATGTAAAACATTTTACAGCAGTGCTGAGCATTGTATCAGTGACTCCTGCTCTGGTATGACATAAAACAATTAATAGAAAGCGTCAGCTGCATGGAGGACATTAAATAGCAATACTGAAAAGGGTATCAGTGAATACAACTCTGGGGTGAGATAAAAAAAAACTTAACAGAAAGAATCAAGTGTATAGAAGACATTATACAGCAGTACTGAGCAGTGTATCAATGAATCCAGGTCTGGAATGAGATAAAACAATTAATAGAAAGTTTTAGCTGCATGGATGACATTACACATCAGTACTGAGCAGTGTACTAGTGAATCAAGCCATGGGGTAAGATAAAATGCTTCACAGAAAGCATCAACTGCATAGTGAACATTATACAACAGTAATGAGCTGTGTATCAGTGAATCCAGCTCTGGTATGAGATAAAGCAATTAATAAAAAGCATTAGCCAGATGGAGGACATTAAACAGCAATACTGAGCAGTGTACTAGTGCATAAAGCTATGGGGTGAGATAAAACACTTAATAGAAAGCATAAAATGCATGATGAGCATTATGCAACAGTACTGAGCAATGTATCAGTGAATCCAGCTCTTATATGAGATAAAACAATTGATAGAAAGCATCAGTTGCATGGAAGACATTATACAGCAAGTACTGACCAGTGTATTAGTGAATCCAGCTCTGGGGTGAGATAAAACCCTTAATAGAAAGCATCAGGCATGAAAAACATTATACAGCCGAACTAAGCAGTTTAGCTATGAATTAAAAATGTAGGTTGAGTAAATACTAGAAAGCAGTTGCAGCAGCAACATGGAGGTCATTATACAGAACCACTGAGCAGTGTAGCTGTAAATCCAGCACTGAGTAACCCATCGTAGAGTAAATCACATGCCATCTAATGATAATAGTCGTAATCTGCGTATCCAGCAGCTCTCGAGAGTGAGAGTTTCAAACTGCAGCATCTCTCTGCTTTAGCTAATAGAAAGGAGACTCCAGATACCCTATGTTTTTTTGGCATTAGTTGTTCGTTGTTTTCCACATGACGTTGGTGTAGTTTTCACCTACAGAGTACAGGGATGCTGTCGCGTTTTCGGGATGTGAGTTTTCAATAGATACTTGCTTGTAAGAGGTGAACTGACAGCTCCGCGAATTATGTTTCCTGCCTGGCATTATAAAATATACAGTCCTAGCCCAGATTATTTATGTATTTGGTCTGAGCCATTACCAAGAGCAAGCATGTGGTTAGAAGTCAGTCATCTCTTATGGGCCATATTAAGAAAAAAAAAGTCACGCCCCTTTAAATCCGCTGTGTATTTCTTTTTCCATCTCTATGACCAAATATTCATAAAAGTAGTGCTTCTCTCAGCCAAAATAAATTTGCTCACAGTTCTTCAGTGTGAATGTCCGTCACAGTGGGATTTTTAATAACTAAAGTTGCTTCTGGTTATATGACCTTCTATAAAAATTTGTTGGAAGAGCCTTAATAAAAAAGGGTCGTCCTTATGCTGATGGCCTACTTGGGCACAGGAACTTTAAAGAGGAGACTCGCCTTTTCCATCTTGAGGGTACTGTACTGGAGGACTTTGCATGAATATATATTATGTGATCACACATGTAATTTAATGCACTTAATGTAATACCAAACTTCTCCTACAGAGGCCACTGCAGAAAAACTGTGCGGCTGGCAGCAACTTCATCCAGCTTGATCCTGCTGGTTGGGATTATGATGCCAGGCACAGATCCGCTCTAAACCAGACGGTCCTTATTTAGAGAAGGGGTTGTAAAGATTGAAAAGTTTTAGGTGTTCCTCCAAGCTCATAAAATCTTCTACTCCAAAGTTACTGGCAGGAACAGTCAAGAGAGGGCTCCTGTACAAGAACAGTACATGGGCCCTTTGCAGCCCAAGATCTCATTATAATACACAATTCGAAATGAGCCCCCTTAACTGTTTGTGCGGCCACACAGGTTGTACCAATGATATGTCCGCCCCTGTCCTAAGGCCACCTTTATTCAGCAGGGTAACTAAACTTTCATATAACCTTTTACAATGAGCTGCAATGTCTATATACATGAGGAATAAAACTATTTCTGGCCATTATCTGACATCTTCACCAGTTTCCCCTCCACGGGCTCTGTCTTTTAATTGGCAATTGACTCTGAGCTGGAAGGAGGAGACACCATAGATGTCTCCCATACACAGCAGAGCACACAGAGACGGATTCCTGCTCCTCATTCTTTAGTTATCACACAGATAAACAGCAGAGGAAATCATACAGCAGTACTGAATTGTGTAGATGTGAATCCCCCTCTGCAGTGAGGAAAAGACTTGTTAGAAAGCTCAGCACATTCCCTCTGCTTTTTCCCTCTGCTGTGAGGAAAAGACTTGTTAGAAAGCTCAGCACATTCCCTCTGCTGTGAGGAAAAGACTTGTTAGAAAGCTCAGCACATTCCCTCTGCTATGAGGAAAAGACTTGTTAGAAAACTCAGCACATTCCCTCTGCTATTAGGAAAAGACTTGTTAGAAAGCTCAGCACATTCCCTCTGCTTTTTCCCTCTGCAGTGAGGAACAGACTTGTTAGAAAGCTCAGCACATTCCCTCTGCTGTGAGGAAAAGACTTGTTAGAAAGCTCAGCACAATCTTTATGTGTCTTTCTGCCTGTTTTAAGCGATAGACCTGTCCATCATCTCTAGCAGCGCTGGGAAGAGCTGGCCAAGGAAAGAGCCGGACTAGTCTGATTTCTGGATGGATCTTTAAAATAGATTTTGCGCTCATACTTGGTACTAAATAGATCGAGATGTTTTGAAAATTTTGCTTCCATTTTTTCATCATTTACAGATCATTAACATGTTTATCCATCCTTTGATTTCCAAAATTTCCCGATTTTTTATTCTCGGTGATGCAATATGAATATAGCAGTGTGTATATGGATAAATTGTCCTCTGGACGTTCCTTTTCCGTTGTGACATTGTCAGCATTGATTGGACAGCATCAGACAGTGGGGACTCACCTGCAGCTGGTACCAGAATATCTTTAGGGTAATGGGGGATTATGGCAAGACTGGTCTACAATGTCCTGTGCCGAATATTGGTAAAGGTAAGGGTGTCGCAGCAGTTGTAATACCCATCAGACTGTGTGTCAGGGGGATCTAAAGTTTCGACTTAAGATAGACAGACAAATCGATCGATTGATAGACAGATAGATTGATAAATTGATAAAGGATGTTGAAGGATGCTGAAGGATGTTGCAGGCAGATCGCTCTCCACGGCGTCTCC
>VIAB01000041.1:330274-342882 GCA_009801035.1 Oophaga pumilio
AAAGGAACATGGTCACAGGAAAAGAAAATGGTCCCAGAACTGGAACATGGTCACAGTACTGGAAACATGGTCAGAGTAAAGGAACATGGTCAGAGAAAATGAACATGGCCACAGTACTGGAACATGGTCACAGAAAAGGAACATGGTCACAGGAAAAGAAAATGGTCCCAGAACTGGAACATGGTCACAGTACTGGAAACATGGTCAGAGTAAAGGAACATGGTCAGAGAAAAGGAACATAGCAACAGTACTGGAACATGGTCACAGAAAAGGAACATGGTCACAGGACTGGAACATGGTCACAGGAAAGGAACATGGTCACTGAAAAGGAACATGGTCAGAGAAAATGAGCATGGTCACAGAAAAGGAACATGGCCACAGTACTGGAACATGGTCACAGGAAAAGAAATTGGTAACACTACTGGAACATGGTCACAGGAAAAGAAAATGGTCACAGTACTGGAACATGGTCACAGGAAAAGAAAATGGTCAAAGCACTGGAATATGGTCACAGGATTGGAAACATGGTCAGAGTAAAGGAACATGGTCTCAGAAAAGGAACATGGCCACAGTACTGGAACATGGTCACAGGAAAAGAAAATGGTCACAATACTGCAACATGGTCACAGGACTGGAACATGGCCACAGGAAGTCACAGGAAAAGAAAATGGTCACAGGACTGGAACATGGTCATAGAAAAGGAAACATGGCTACAGTACTGAAAAATGGTCACAGGACTGGAACATGGTCATAGAAAAGGAAACACGGCTACAGTACTGGAACATGGTGACAGTACTGGAACATGGTCACAGGAAAAGAAAATGGTCACAGGACTGTAACATGGTCACAGAAAAGGAACATGGTCACAGGACTGGAACATGGTCACAGCAAAGGAACATGGTAACAGCACTGAAGCATGGTCTCAGGAAAGGAACATGGTCACAGGAATGGAGCCATTGAAAAGAAGAGCAGACCAGGGGCTGAAATCTAGAACATGAAGACCAGTAACATGTTCCAGAGACAGGGCAGATACTGCAATTATAAAAACAAACAACACTAAATAACTGATATTTCCTCCGAGATGGAAGGGAAAGTAGAAAAATCACAAACAAATCTTTGGCCATCTTGTGTTTGATTGGGCGTTTGTTGCGGCAGGGCCATAACTATAGTGGGTGCAGGGTTTGCAGTCACACCTGAACTCTGGAGACTGAGACGGCATAGAAGGTCCCTTTTTAACAACTGAGAAGTTCAGTACAAATAAAAACCTGTGATAGTTCAAAGTTGGAATTTTTATATTGGGTCCATTCAAGTTTTGCCCAGATAGATAGATAGATAGATAGATAGATATGTGAGGTGGTCAGGTGGTAGTCATGGCGAGGAGCTGTTGTGTTCCCACACCCTAGCACCCCACAAAGGAAACACAATGTCCATTCTGATGTATGTAATATGTGCGAAGTAGGACACTCAGATTAGGCTCTGGACCTCCGTCTGATTACGTATTCATGGTTCTGGAGTCAGGGTTCACACAAACAATGCCAGACTCTGGGATCATTAGCAACAGTTCAACTTTATTTGGAAACAGGGCTTCTGGTACAAATATAGCACAGTTCACATCCATTTGCATTCCATGAGCTCTACCTGCCTTTTCTGACAACTTCGTCCTGCAGACGCTCCTTTCACTTCTGCAGCTCCCGTGCCCCTAGGTCCACCATCTTCCTCCATTCCCCCTGTCCGGTTTCCCTTGGAAAAGGTAAATGGCATGTGCAGCTCTGCCTAGTCCCGGCCGTAGGCCACAGATCCTCTCGGAATGATTACTCCATTAAATGGTGATGGCTCACACGCTGCTTAGCCTGGGGTCCCACATTGCTTCAGTAGTCTCCAGCCCCAGAGCTATCTGTCTTCCCTCTCCTGTTGCTACATCACTTGTTCTGCCTCTAATCAGGTAGTCTCACCACTATATCTCACTGCTCTGCACTACACCCATCTCTAGCTCCTCCCAACCTGGAAAACCCCTTATTTTAACTATACTTATACTGACACTCTAATTTCCTATCTCTATTGTGCCCCACTAATCTATACCCAATACTCTCCTATTCAACAGCTACCTTCTTATTTTATCCCTCC
Source organism: Oophaga pumilio (assembly GCA_009801035.1). Lineage (NCBI taxonomy): Eukaryota > Metazoa > Chordata > Amphibia > Anura > Dendrobatidae > Oophaga > Oophaga pumilio. Next base: position 332,399 of record VIAB01000041.1, read on the forward strand.
CACACAGCTTTCGCTATTCGTGTAACAATATCAAAACATATCACATTCACAATGCTATTATCAAGATACATGTAAGCATTGTTCACATTATTTCAGTTTAACCGTACACTCATGATCATTGCAGGTGCGTATGACAGCTCCTGTCACACCCTTACAGATAGATAGATAGATAGATGGATAGATAGATAGATAGATAGATAGATAGATAGATAGATAGATAGATAGATGATAGCTAGGTAGACAGACAGAAAAGCTTTGAGCTAAGTAACATCCGTTTTTTCATCTGAATTTGGAGTGTTGCCTCCATTTTTTTGGAGTATTTTGTACGTAAGAGGTTTTTGGTGACACTCTTGGAGGATTAACCCCCGTTTTTTTTCCAGAAAATTAGTACTTTTATTTATTTTAGATTTTTGGTAGATAGAACCTTGAAAAAGGTTCTGACTGAATCGAAACGTTCCAGCAATGTTGCATTTTTTTGGATGCTGCCTCCTTTTTATTTAGATAAATAGATATATAGTCAGTCGTAGCAGGTTTATGAAAGTCGGCTTTACGATCCATTTCTTTTTTGTTATAGTGTTGTTCTTAAAGGGATTTTTACACTATCACAAAAGTAGTGGTGCTGAAGTGATTGAATATCTGCAAAAAAACAAATGCAGATAGCGACTCATCCTCTCCTGCTCCGCTTTCCACCTCTGCTTTGGTCTCTGTGTATTGCTATCATGACTACAGCGCACATCACTGCTGCAGCCAATCACTGAGCTTAGCAGGTCTGCTGATCTAGACAGCATAAGCTGGTGAGCTCAGTGACTGGCTGCTGGGGTGATATGCGCTGTAGTTGTGATGCCTCCACCTCAGCCAACACACGCAGCCGCTAGGACTCGAACATATTCTTCGAGCACGCTGAAGACACTCGGTTAGCACACCAGCATGATCGAATAACACCTTATCCCAGCACGTTCGCTCATCATTAGTAACAATGATCTGGGTAGATTGATAAATGAATAAGATGCCGCCTTTGTCTGTATGTAGTGATTCGAGTATATTGGGCCAAGTACTGCTCATATAAGAGGGTGGTGTCCAAGTCTTGCAAAGCGGCCCACCGGAGGATTCCCCTGCTTTGCTGTGAGCCAGTCCAAGCCTGTCTGTGCTTGTTGTTCTATAATTATGCAATCGTTTGGGAAACAGTTTTGTGAAAGTGAAAAATCCTTTAAAGAACCAAACAAAAAAAAAATTAATGGATTGTAAAGCCTAGTAGCATTTTTAGGAAGCTATCATTGACTGTCTTGTACAAGTCTATAAAATGCAGACAGAACAAAATGTATTCATCTGATGCATTCCTCCAAAATGACTCACAACAGAATAGGAAACTCAAGCGTTTTCGAGCTCAAAGCTTCAGCCACGTCACATAATCTACGCTGCATTCAGTGCACAGCTATAACATGAGGCTGAGTTTATAGGTTACCGTATGTAGGATAAGATCCTATGTAGACCAAACAATGAGCCTGATTCTAGAATCACAGCACGTTACACTAAGGAGAGCGGTGACATCCTCAGTGTTAGGGCTTATGCAGATTAGCGTATAAATAGGACGTGTTCTGTCCATTTTTTTATTATCTGCCTCTGCTGACGTCACGTCGACAGAGTCGAGGCTTCTTTTCTGCTCTGTTGACGGGTGGGACTGCCAATATCATCCTGATTGACAGTCGGCTCTCCGCTGTCAGGGTCCGTCAACAGAGCAGGGCGGAAAAGACGTGACGTCAGCAGAGGCAGCTGAATTGCCGGCAGTAGTGGTCTGTGACTGCTCTTTACCAGCAAAGAATGGCAAAGAAGGTAGAAACTAACTGCCTGTTAGTGTTAGCCACCAAAGTCCTGGATATCCCTCTTTAACCTAGAAAACTGTTTTTGAATATGCATATTTTTAGTGGAGATGTGTGAAAAACGATCGCATACGGACGTCACACTGACATCGTACAGACGTAAAAAACGATTGGAAATTGGGAAAAAAATCTTCCTAGACATCTTATGTGCTCATATGCAGCCAGCCTAAACCTTACAAGTTTCTACCAGTATTCAGAAGTCTGCTATCACTCTATATCCAGTGTTCCAGGCTGCACATAAATGTCTGCACTCGTTCCATGTGAATGCAGATTGCCGCATCGTGCACACTGTCAGGATTCCGCTCTTTTGTCAGCTTGAGTGGTCATCACGTGATCATCAGTATTTGTGATCACACGATAGCTAGCAACTTTTCCCTATTCTTTCATCATTCTGTGGAGAGAAGTGATTGAGAACCTGGTCGGCGTGTGAATGCAAATATTTAAATGGAAAACTTGTGGTCAAGTGAAGATCAGAATCCTGAGTGTGTGTGCGTTGTACACTGTCAGGATTTAGCAGTCTGCAGTCACATAGAGTAAGTGCAGAAATGTATGTGAAGCTCGCTAATGCCCTTTAAAGGGGACTTGTCATTTACAATAAATATTTGGCTTAGCTCCATTTAAAGGGAGTTTATCACTTGCTATAAATATGTTTTTTTTTTTACACGGTGTAAATGCCGCCGTTCTCCTGAATCCGGCGTTGTTTTTCTTTTGTTCCTGCTCCTCTCCGTTCCTGAGATATGGTCCTTTCTTTCCTTTATATAAATCTACTCTAAGTAGTCCAGGGGGCGTGGTCCTCACCTCTTTTCTGTTGACGTCTACATTAGGACCACACCCCCTGGTCTACTTAGAGCAGATTCATATAAAGGAAAGAAAGGACCATATCTCAGGAACGGAGAGGAGTAGGAACAAAAGAAAAACAACGTCGGATTCAGGACAACAGCAGCGTTTACACCGTGAAAAAAAAAAATACATATTTATAGCAAGTGATAAACTCCCTTTAAATGGAGCTAAACATCAATATCCTTTTAAAAAGGCTGTCTCGCTAAGACAACCATTGTTCACATTCTATCTTAAAGCAAATATATCATAGATGTGCTCTTAGGACAACTTCTATTAGGTAAAGCAAACAGATAGAGCAAATTTTCCAGGGTGCCTCAGCCTGGAAATGCATTCCATGATAGCCTGTTCATCCGAATGGCTGCCAAGTAATACTACATTTGGTAGATAAATGAGAATTTGTCTGGCTTCGCTGAGGTTACAGAAGTCAGGTCCTGGATTATTTTAGCGAGGGGACTCCTTTTTTATTATAGGGGCATAATCCCTTTATATAGTTTGGATTTACAGGGCAGAAAATTGCAAAAAGTTTTATAGGAATATTATGTCATAGCGTTCGGGCAGGTCTGCCCAACAGATGAATGAGTGCTGAACAAACTCCACATGTGCTTGCATTCACTGCAGGCGATGAGTTGTCTGCCAGCAATACGATATCATCATTTACAGCACGGATTTTGGGCGAGCCTCTTCGGTGATGTGACACGTTGCTGTGCAGACATCTTTTTCCCAGCCACAAGCTGAAAACATACCCCCCGCAGCAAGAAAAAAGAAGACCCATCAATGCAGAATTCTCCTGGAGACGGCAGATCAGCAGGATGGAAGCCATTCTCATGTAGCTAGTTAACAAGTTCATGCAGTGCCGGGATAATCAAGCATCTGCCATTGGATTGCAATGCAAAATCTACAAGAGTAGGAGAGTGGGACTCGCAGTGAATACATCGACGACATCAATCATAATGATCAGACGAGTCAAAAAAATTGGATCAGGAGGGTTAGAAAAGCTTAAAGTCTCAAGGATCAGGTCCTTAACCCCTCTTAAAGTGGTTAAATGTTTCCACTTAGTCCATGTTAAAAAAGCATCTGTGGGAATAGAAAAATGTAATATGAATACATTTGTAAATAACTTTAATTACCAAATTACACTCACTTTGTCTAGGGATGTAAAAATGTCCGCTGTCATGTGACACCTATAGAAAGCCGGTGAGCATGTGCAGTAGGAAGGTCCACCGCTGTGACCTAAAGCTAACTTATAGACCAGTCATCTACAGGTCACAGCAGCTGAGCTGCAGTGATTACCTCCTTAGAAGAAACTAATGTGACTTTCTAATTAAAAACATTTCTTCCGTATAACACAGCTATCCAATGTTTTATCAGAGAGCACTCGGACCAATGTTATACTATGGGGCAATGCAGATCAGCGATTCGACATATAGGCCAATTTGACACCCGTCACAGGAAGCTTATGATTTCAGGGGTGCGGTTTACAGAACAAAAGGAACGGCGCTATTACATTTTATATATTTAATCCGGAAAGGTAGGAAGTGTTTATAGAAAATATACAAAGGCGCTACAAGAAGGGAACAAAACAATACGGAATATACAATCACACAAACTATAAAAGGAATAACAAAAGAAAATAACTAAACCTAATGTCACGGATATGGCTAAGAGCTTAGCTGAGGGAGGTGCTCAATAGGAAAATGGACAGAACCCACAGCAAGCTGTACCTTCCTTATGTGTGGGCTGGTTGTGGGATGTGCTAGGTCTGTTCGAATTTTATGAGATCCCTATCTTCTAGAATATCTTTGCGCCTGGGGGTAGATATTGTCATCATGTTTCCTATCGCAATTTTACCATTCTATAGATATGAAAAATGGCATGGATAGCATCATCCATAGGAACAATATTAAGTTGAAGGGGATACAGTGGCCTTACGGTAATGTGAGTGAATGTGTTATATTTATCCCCTCACTACGACACCAAAAATATATCTCCCATAAATATTAGATTGATGCAAACTGCAATATTCCTCACTGACCACTGGCTCCAAAGTATCTCAGACAAGCACTTTGAACAGAGGAAGCTCTTGCCTCAGCAGTGTACTTCTCCACCTCTGAGTAAACAAATCCTTGTCCTAGTGACTGGTTCTCAGAGCAAATCTCTGCTGTAATTACGTGATTATTGCAGGCGGTACCTACTTCAATGGAGGTTCAAGTGTCAGCTCTTTCTTATTTCCCCAGCTACAATAATCCCATATCTTCACAGTGAGGTCCTACTTCAATGGAAGTTGAAGTTTAAGCTCTTTCTCACTTTCCCAGTTATATTTAATCCGATATGTTCAATGTGAGGGGTATATGTCACCTCTCCGGAGATGTCTTTTTGGATTTTAATTTTCCTCTATGACAAATAGAGAATATTTAAGGCAGGTGACAGGTCCCCTTTAATTACTCTTTCTGAGTCCAAAGGTGTAGCTGAAAACTCATGCAGTGGAATATACACTACACAGCCCCCAAATTTACGTCTCCGACCTCCTTTTTCTAATTTTATAAACCTCTCACAAAGGGTTTCTAAGCTGGCAATGGGGCGAGACACGAGGTTGGGTCCCACTACAGTCTACAGCCAGACCAGAAGTCTCTGCAAATAAGTACGGCAGAAGGAAGCCATAGGGGAACTTTTCCTAGCTTTGAGGTTAGCGATGAGAGAATTGCATTTGCATGTATTACCATAAGGATTTTCTCACACATATAGTGGTACAAGTGTGAACAATGCCAAACAATTCTGGATAGGAGTGATAATAGGCTCATCAACAGCATTTTTACTTGTCCATCCGGCAACGTTCTTGTGGTCCACATGCCGCAGCGCTCCTCCTCCATACACAGAGTAGGAACAGCTGGTTAAATATAACACATTCTTAAATCCATCGCACAATTCCTGCCTTCACCTCCGAAAAGAAGTAAAATCCAGCTTGTACCGGGGGTGCAGCTATAAGAGGCATGGAGGTAGATGTACCCGGCCCCAATGTGTGTGACTCCCCAATGTCTTCTCTGCCATATGAGAAGATGCCGGTGTTATAAATGGTATATAGTAAATAGTGCATAGTACTGTGAATGGTACATAGTAGGTGGGGGACCTTGTAATGGTACATAGTAGGTGGGAACCCTGTAATGGTACATAGTAGGTGGGGGCCCTGTAATGGTACATAGTAGGTGGGGGCCCTGTAATGGTACATAGTAGGTGAGGGCCCTGTAATGGTACATAGTAGGTGGGGGCCCTGTAATGGTATATAGTAGGTGGGGGCCCTGTAATGGTACATAGTAGGTGGGGGACCCTGTAATGGTATATAGTAGGTGGGGGGCCCTGTAATGGTACATAGTAGGTGGGGAGGGTGATGTGACAGATTTTGTGTCAGGGCATCAGGTGTGTTGCTTACATTACAGTACAGTATACAGTATTTTTCGCAGTGTTTATGTAGCATCGGATGGTTTTTGGCTCAGTACATGTGACTGCAGCCTCTGAACTCATTATTTAAATGATTTAATTAGCAAATGCTCAGGAACAAAAATTATATTAAAAAACACGGGTGTAATTATTCTTCTGTATTGATTTCGAAAGGAGATCTTAAATAAAAGTCAAATAACATGCATTTATCAATCAGGTGTCCTCCAGAGCTGCACTCATAATTCTACAGTGTTCATTCTGCATGGAGGTAGAAGTACACTACCAGGCTAATAAAGTAATCTATTGGTGTGCATTCTAGGAGTTGTTAGGAAAATGTGATAAGGTTGTTCACTGTTTCCAATGATAGCAGCAGAACTGTGAATGCAGCTCCGGAGTGTAATATAGACTGTAACTCAGGATCAACAGATCAGAAATTCAATGTTGTCACATAAAAGCGGCATCCCTGCCTCCCCCACTATTGGCCGGTTTGCCCACTTGGCTTTTGTTGGCAGAAGTTACAGCAGCGGCTGAATTACTGGGTGGATTTATTGTAGCGGTTTATAAATAGTCTTAGTGGTGGGTGCCAGCGACCTCCTTGTGTCTGGTTTCTGTCTTTCCGTCTACCATTGTACAGAAGTATAGAGACTGCTTAGGAAATTGCATGTACAGCAGTATTTTTTATTGGAAAAGCCCAAATTTGCTGCTTCACTCCAGAGCTGCATTCATAATTCTGCAGTCTTTGCAGCTGAACTTTTTTGTTTTTTAGCATCCTACATATGATGTATTATTGAATTAGATATTTAGCAAATGGTATTTATTCAATTTCCACATAGGTATAATATTTTTTTTCCAAAAACCAGTCTTCGCGAGAGACGTCTGGGTGGTGCGTGCAAAACATAACCTGCTGTTTCACATGTGGACAGTCAGCGCAATATTTGATGTTGGGTAGTAGATGGTTAGGTTTCACATACCTTATATATGAGCGCCATCTGGTGGTTATTCTTAAATTTTACTTTTAAAAGGAACCATTATTATTTATAATTTCAATTCCTAAATATAATTAGGTAATTTTGGAAAGTCACTTAATAGTCGTTAAAGGGGTTTTTCAGCACTTTAACCTCTTCATGACCAGGCAACTGTTTTTTTTTCTTTATGCATTTTAGCTTTTTTTTTTTTTTCTCTCCCCTTCCATCAAGATTCTATCAAAACTATATTAAAAAAAATATATATATTTTTTAAGGGAAGATGCGGCGACCAAATCCCGGAAATTTTGAGGTTTCAATGGTTAAAATAATTTTAGATTTTGATAAGATTACACCTTTGGTGGACCTTTTTAAAAAAAAAAAAACACTAAGTGCTGCTGTAAGATACTGACAGCAGTATCTGAGGGGGCAAACAGGAGCGACCAGAACCATCTCCGGTCGCTGCTGTTAGAGGCAGGCACTCGCATGGACCGTGTGCGGTGCGATTTTTTTTCTCGCTCCCATTGACTTGCATTGGCGAGTCTCGGCCGATATATGTGGCCAATCGCAGGATGCTGTGATATTTTTTTCTCAGTCTGTTCTGAGCTGAGGAAAAAGTAAAAAAAAACTTTTTTGTAAAAACGCAACATGTGAATTATTTCAGCCTTTATTGCCGTTTACCCCCATTGAGCTTAAAATGAGTGAGCAGCAAAAAATGCCCAAAACACGTAAAAAACAACGGTATTTTAAGCTGCAGTTCTTGGTTTTATTCATGAAGGAAAGAAAAATGCATTAAAAATGTTATATGTGAACATACCTCTAAGATATTATAAAGAGGTTGTAGTAAGTTGTAGCATTACTTTCAGCAGACCCGTAGATAATGGGAGTGCAGGTAAGTAATCGTGATGAGCAAGCGTGCTGGGATGAGGCGTTATCTGAGCATGCCCGGGTGCTAACCGAGTGACTTCAGCGTGCTCGATAATGTATAATAATGCAGGTCTCCCGGTAGTTCGACAACTGCAACACATGCAGGGATTGTCTGTTAGGAAATCCCTGCATGTGTTACGGCTGTCTAACATCCGCGAGACATGCTGCTGTGAGGACTCAGACAAGGTACGTGGCCCCGGCATCTTCACCTTCAGAAGTAACTCGGGGAACATATTATTCGAGCACGCTGAAGACACTCGGTTAGCACGTTCATCTTATCCCAGCACGTTCGCTCATCACTGGTAAGGCTGAAAAGTTCTAGTTTTGTTTCATTGCTCCACAGAGCATAATCCCAAATCATCTGTGACTTATTTATGTGGTTTTGTGCTTATTGGAGTCGACTTTTCTTGTTCTTTTGGGTTTGAAGAAATGACGTCTTGTTTGGCCACGGAGACCGTCAGCATTTACTGTGCAACCTGAATCCTCAGTGCCCGCTGCCACCCCATTCTGCATCAGGTCTTTTGCCGTCACTCCAGTTTTTGATCGCCTGCCTCCTCCGGGATCTGGAGGCAGCTTCCACGTTCAGTTACCGCACCTCTTTATCTTTTTTAGACCAATTTCTTAACAACCCAAGAATATTAGTAACCTGGAGGCCATTGCCCTTGAGGTACATACTAAAATTCCTCAGTAATGTTGTCAGAAGTCTGTCTGTGCATCACGATTACAGCAGGTTACAACAGCCAGAGGGGCTCTTCTAAGTATTAAAGATGCTTGAAGCCATACTAAGTAACTAAGCTGTTATCTTTTATACAAGTGCTTCTCACAAAATTAGAATATCATCAAAAAGTTTATTTATTTCAGTTCTTCAATACAAAAAGTGAAACTCATATATTATATAGAGTCATTACACACAGAGAGATCTATTCCAAGTGTTTATTTCTGTTAATGTTGATTATTATGGCTTACAGCCAATGAAGACCCAAAAGTCATTATCTCAGGAAATTAGAATACATAATAATAAACACCTGCATAGGCTTCCATTAAAAAGGTCCCTTAGTCTGTTTCAGTAGCTCCACAATCATGGGGAAGACTGCTGACCTGACAGATGTCCAGAAGGCAGTCACTGACACACTCCACAAGGAGGGGTAGCCACAAAAGGTCATTGCTAAAGAAGTTGGCTGTTCACAGAGTGCTGTATCCAAGCATATTAATGGAAAGCTGAGTGGAAGGAAAAAGTGTGGAAGAAAGAGGTGCACAAGCAACAGGGATAACCACAGCCTTGAAAGGATTATTAAGAAAAAGCCATTCAAAAATTTGGGGGAGATTCACAAGGAGTGGATGCTGCTGGAGTCATTGCTTCATGAGCCACCACACACAGACGTATCCAGGACATGGGCTACAAGTGTCACATTCCTTGTGTCAGCCACTCATGACCAATAGACAACGCCAGAAGCGTCTTACCTGGGCCAAGGAGATAAAGAACTGGACTGATGCTCAGTGGTCCAAGGTGTTGTTTTCAGATGAAAGTAAATTTTGCATTTCATTTGGAAATCAAGGTCCCAGAGTCTGGAGGAAGAGGCCACAGTCCAACAGTCTACCACACCATGCAATGTTAAGTCCTGGTTTGATATGTTCCTGGAAGGTGCTAGTCCAGCCAGTGATTGCGGCAACGTAGAACAGGAGGGGAGGATGAAGCTCAGCACAAACTTACAGTGAATAATAATTTTTTTTTTAAGTGAAAAGCATGATTAAAAACAAAACCTGACGAGTTTCTGGCAGTCAGTGCCCTTAGCCATAGGATACATAGTAATGCTAATATGGTCATATATATATGTACAGAGAAAGAATCCCACAAGCGTACTGGTAATTGAGTAGAGAATGACGTGGTGTGTGGACTGATGTGCGATTGGATGAGCTGAGTTTAGCAGAAACAGGAGTTCAGGGAATGCAAGATGTAGTAAAAAGAAATAAATTCATGTACTTTAATTTGAAAATATTATTTGCATTTAATATTGAAAAATTTGACTACTAATTTCAATAAATGTAAAAGATTGCTTTTATGGTTCATACTATTTGGATACTTGGTATCAAAATGGAGAATCCAGAAGGCTTCCCAAACATGAGTTCTTTTTGCCTGTTCCCCCGTCGATTAGGAGTATTGACCAGAGCACATTGCCAAGCGACATGCCTAGCCCCACATCTGACTCCATTATTAAGGATCTGGCGCAGGGTATCATCCTGATTTACTATTGGTAAACATCTGAATATATATATTTTTTAATTTCATTAAACCGAGCACTGTAAGGAGTGGAGAATGTGATCGTAGATTCAGTTCTTTTAATATTAGTAGATGAGGATTTTATTTTGTTCTCATGAACTACAGCTTTGCGTGTTTTATTGTAAACTTTATTAAAAGCTGGAATGATACTGAAGTTTTTGTAACCTT